>JAQIWH010000756.1:0-41202 GCA_034695005.1 Cryptops parisi | reverse complement strand
ATCTGCCCAGATAATGATGGCATATTGGATAGTAGAGTGAACTTTAGACTTAATGAATGTTACTTTTTCTTTAAATGGAAGGATGTTTTTAAATTGTTTTGCCAGAAAGACTAGTTTGTTAAGTTTTGTTGTGATAGTGGAGATGTGATTGCCGAGTTTTAAATGTTTGTCAAAAAAGACATCCAATATTTTGAGGGGTTTCTCGCGGTCAGGGGCCTGATTAAAAAAGGTAAGGGTGCGGGTTTTCAATGGATTCAACTTTAAAGAGTGAGAATCACTCCATGTTTGTACTTTTTGCATGCCTTGGAAAATTTGTTATTCTAAAATATGTGAATCAAATTTAAAGTGTTCATAGACCAAGAAATTATCATCAATGTAATTGAAAGTAATTGCATTTAGTGGTAAATCGTGAATCGTATTGGATACAAGAAAATACAATAGGGAACTGTTGGTTGACCCTTGTATGACACCGTTAAGTGAACTAACTTGTGTATCGTTTGCATTGGCTATTTCAAAATAACGGTTTGATAGAAAACTAATAAGCTAGTGTATGGTAGGATCGGAAACGACATAGTTCCTACATTCCTGTATGATAGATTGTTTTGATATGGTGTCATATGCCTTGCTCTGGTCTGTTATCGTTACTGTGACGAATGTTGAATTGGGTTTGTAGTTTTGATATATTCTAATATATATTGTGACCAGAAGCCAAATACTGGATTTATGTTTGACAACACCGTATGAGTTATCGTGGCAGATTTGATTAATTAATTGCCTGAGCTCGTCGAATGATACGCGATCGGTTAATTTAGATAAAAAAGGTAGGTTAGCTATTGGTCTGAATGATGTGTATAGTTGATGTGCATTACCCTTATATTTAGGGATAATGTAAGCGGTCTTCCACTGGGAAGGATAACGTTGAGATTGATATATAAGGTTAAGAAGTTCAGTGATGACCATTATTATGGTAGGGGAAGTATTTTTGATCAGTTTGTAGTCCAAGAGATCATTTGGAAGGCTACTTTTACTTTTCATTTGCGAGAAAATAGTTTCAACTTTGGTCTGGGAAATTAAAAGCGTAAGTTTTGTTTTGTTATTACTGATGGGGCCTTGCTCATCAAGTTTTTTTATGACAACGTCACAAAGATTGTTACACCATAGGAGATATGATTTATGTAACCCGGGATCTAATTTGATTTTGGAGTGATCTAGTTTGATCAGATTTGATGTCGTGGTAAGAAATTAGTAGGAAATAGGTACTCGTAAACGCTATTTAATTGACACCGTTTCATTTTTTTATTATTTGTATATTTTCAATTGTTTGATCAACAGTGATGAAGTGGGGTAATGTAGCATGGTTAGTTTTAAAATCAAGTCGATAGATTTTTAAGGAGCTATGAAATAACAACTTTTTAGGGAGAACTTTTTTTAATAAAAGGGTTGACTTTAAATACAATAACCTAAGCTTAAGATAAATTAATGTTTCTTTTTTAAGCAGATAATGTAGTCTTAGCAATAAAGAAGTGAAATATTTTTAAAAATCGCTTTAGGACTGAACATAACGTATCTTGTAATGCAATGGACAATTGTTATTGTACATGTTACTGTATATTGAAAGTATGTAAGAAGTAAAACTATCGACGTTTTGAGCATTATTTTTTCAGTGGTTTTTTTCAGGTTTACTGCTTGGATGACCAATAAATAAACAAATATTTTAAAATAAACAAAATGACCATAATTAAATTTGAATTTAATATTTACTTTTTATATTTTGAAACTAAACAGAATTTTTTATTTGTAATAATTTATATTTATGGATTTACGTCTATGTATTTTATTTTATTTTTATTTTTTTTATAATACAATTTATTTAAATCAAACATAACAACTGGATAAAACAAATTAAAATATAACAAAACAACAAAATTTGCAATTAATCAGAATAGTTGACATATTTATATAATATTTTTTTGAATATTGGAAATTTGTTAATCTGAGAGGTACTTTTGGAGGACAGCTTTCTAATTCTGACAGGAAGAGCATTCCATTTTTATAAAACGATGAATGGGTATGTATTATGAGAAGCTCAGGGGAACAGTAGAATCAAGGTGAAATTTGTACGATGTCACTAAACGTCTATTGTCATCATCATGATAAAATTTGGAATAATTATGCAGAGGGTGATGTGTGTTATGAATAATTGGAAAAAATTCTTTTAACTGATGATATAATACAAGTTTTTTAAAGTTTAAAATTATTATAACTTTGCGGATGTTTTAATGACCAAGACGTGTAACCACTGATCAATCAATATTTATATGCCGGTAGAAATACTGATCATCATTAAATCAATCGCTTTATATTCATATCCACCATTATGTAATGGAAACCCTATCTATCTAGTGAACCCATAGAAGTTCCAGCACCCATCGTTAAAAACCACTTCTGTTTCACTTTCACAGCTTTTTGAACAAAATCTAGTCATGAAAATCACTATTGACTCAAGAGAATGCATATCGTATCAGTACTGCAGTACCTGAATAACTAAATGAATTAAAATTGCCAAAATGTTGCCAAATTTTACAAAGAACGTTCCATAAGACGTTTTAGTCAAATTTTAACCACATCAAAACAAAATAAAATATCAATATAAACATAAAATCCAGAAATACATACTCACTTGAGTATCTACAACAATTATGAGACAACAGGCCAATTAAATTGTGACTTCACCCTGTGTAAGAAATTCATTCCGAACCAATGTTTATATGGATGTTTTGATTGATTTTGACGCGTAACATATGTGGTTAAAATTTTGACTATACCTATTAGAAACATCCTGTAGTTTGAGCAAAATGGATCAAGTCGTTTCAATCAATTCGTTAAATGTTGGAACATCCACAAAGCCATGCAGCCAACTCTGAACAATGTGCAAACAAATTGTCTCAGAATGTATATTAAAACAGTGTACATAAAGGAACCAATAAATACACTGCAAATTAAAGCGAAAAAGAAAAATCTGATGCTTTCGCTGCTCCCAAGACACTGTACAATTATCCACTATATTTATAGAATTAAATTCACTGTACCCGGTTATGAATAATCCAGTCAGCAGTACCCAAACTTTGACAACACTACAAAAACAATATAAACTTATTTTAAAATATTATATTTCATGTACAATTGGATTTAGTCTACTCTTAAGAAATTAAAACTATTCAACTGAGATTACAATAATGACACCACTGTATGGCCCGTCATGTGTGTAACAGTTTTAATGTTGCTAAGTTAGATTAAACCAACGTATAGGAAACTATCACAACACATCTTAAATAAAATAATGTTTGGTGAAATGTTTAATACTCACTGCTGAATAATCATTTTGACCATGAAGTATACAAAGTCACAAAATATTCCAACCGATTAACCCTTGTCAGTGGAAATTGTACACCATAATGAATGATATAACAACTGCAATTCCAGTGAATCCGCGAGATCTACTTTCGCATTAAAATTAAACGCAATATATCAATACAGTAGTATACCATCACCCACCACTTAAAAAGCAAACAAAAATTCGGATTAAAATAATTTGGAACTTGTTTTCAGTGTAACTTGCATTAAACTCCTGCTAGCAGTCCATAATGTTGAGCGATTTTTTCATAAAAACAGCTTTTCCAGTTTTTCACGAACATGATCGCACATGAACATGTTAGAAACGAACATGTTACACATCATCTAAATAGCAACTTGTACAGAAAATATAGTGCACTACATTTGGAATCAAACTTCAGTACAATAACTTTTGCAGTGACATATACAAGGTGTTTTGCGACAAATGTACCACTTTTAAAATAGGTCGTTCGATCGATTTAATAAATGAACGACGACGTTGTTGTGTGTAAATGATAGTCTACGAATGGGAGAATTACTTACAAAGCGCTGAAAGTTTTCCGCCATTCTGCGAAATACAATGCAAAAGCGAAAGTGCTGTTTATACAGCATTTGAATGAAGCCCCATGCTGCGCCACGAACTTAAGTGAGCTAACGCGAGTTAAAGAAAACATCAAAAAAACGCAGAAAAAGCCACTGACACGTTCAAGGCTACAACGACACCATTCGCAAACTTATCTTACATTTAGTGCACTGTTTGAGTACAATTACGTTTTACATACTACCATGGTTACTGAGTTATAACCAATTGAAAAGTGGTCGCTATCACTCTTATAGTTTGTTCCATACAGATATTTCCAAAAAAACAAACAAACTGTATCAAAAGTGAATTTCAATGTATGCGATCTCATTACTAAATATATGCAAAATTTTGTTGCAGTTTTTTTTTTTTACATATCATTTTACATTTTTTACATTTTTCATTTTTTCACATAATATTGGAGGAATATTATTAGATTAATTTATATGGATTAATCCACTGGGTTGTAATAAAAATATAATATTCATAATAATGGAAACATCTTTATCTAATGCATTACGATAATGCTTAATATTAATGGTAATTTATCATTAAATATAATAGTAAACTAACGGTAATATATGTCTAATTAAGAACTATCACACATGTTGTTGGTAAATATATTTTTCGAACGGCATTACAAATGGTGTACAGAATCAATGCAATATACCCCACAGTACATTATTATTACCCACATCACATACAATTTTAATAATTAACTAGTACAAGAAGTTCTCGATATATATGCGAATTCCTACTTACGAGATAAAGATTTTAATTATATGCAAAATTTCCCGTTCCAATTCGCTATACTTTTTGATTTTGTGTGGTGGGCGAGTGACTGAACTGTTTGTTATGTGATTTCGCTAATATGCGGCGAAAGAAACCTTAGATATTCGTTACATGCAAAATAGCACATTTAGATGAACTGTAGTATATGACCATAGAATTTTTACATAATAACTATAATAATATATGCATTATAAACAATATATGAATTTTTACTGGCAAAAATAAATACTTCGTTGATATGCGATTTTAATTAGTGTCTAACCTAACCAGCTTGATCGCATATTAACAAATTATGTTTTTAATTTCCGCCCGTAAACAAATGCAAAATATATATTTTTCTTGTAAAATGGAAGCTCAAATACCTGTATATAGTTTTTATGCAGAAATTCCATGGACCATATACTACCACAAAAATTTCTATTATGCGATTTAAAACAGCGGTGCACAAGTGACTACACGTTTCCACATATTTTTTTTTCGAATTGAATATTTACAATTTAAATTTATGCGCAAAACCCTCGCATAAATCGAGAACTTCTTTCATAATGAATTACCGCCAGGATATACATTCAGAAACGGTAAATTATTTTTTAAAAGAATTTTCAGTTTTAGTTTTTTTTTTACCATTTGGTACAAAGTTCACGAAAGTCATTATTCACACATTTTAAATTTTTTACGATAAACGTCAAGAGATTACTAATTTGCATATTAATAATGGATTAGTCGTCGAAAAAACGTCCGGTGTGTTTGGCGGAATAGTATCCGGGAAGTTTTTCCGATCTGGACTGAGACTGGGAATCGGAATCGAAATGGGAATCGATTGGTTTAAGTTTATGATACTTTTGGTTCCATGGCTTCAGTAGTTTCTGGAGTCGTTTTAGTTTCAGCAATGCAGCTTTTACAAAATTCTCTTTGGGAACTTCCAAGATCTTGAACGGTTTTCTGCGAGCTCTGTCCCGTTGAATTTTGGACTGAAATTTGTCCATTTTGGGTTGTTTCTTACCAATACCATTCCATTTTTTTAAGAAACTTTTCCATGAGTTTATGGCATAGTTTTTTATTACATTAAGAGCATCAGTGAGTTTACTGCTTTTTGAGGATTCGTTTTTCATTACGTCAAGTTCTTCACCAACATTAGTGTATTTTGAGGCGTCATCTTTTGTCACGTTAGGAGCTTTGTCTTTCCTAGCATTTTTGGGTTTATCTTTGCCTGTCGTCTGTGAGGCAGCGTCTTTTGTAGCCGTCTTAGGTTTTTTGTTTTTCTTGGTATCTTCTTCTTGTGTAGAATCGTCCGCTTCTTCATCATCATTAAAAACAAACTCGTCACTTGGAGAAATGCTTTCGTCATTTTCACTGTCTAAGTCGTATCGGTCTTTGTTATTTTTCTTCCTGTTGCGTCGCAAAAACATGTCAATTATATCCTCGTCTTCCTCACTGACAGGAAACTCTTCCAAAGAATGGTCCAGGTGTTTGTGACTCGGTTTCAAATGTTTGTCACGAGTTGACGCTATTGGAAGGGTATTGGCGTCCGTGTCTTCACCCAAATCTGAATCGTGATCGTCAACGTTGTCACTATTTTCGTACACGAAATCAGTTATTTCATGTTCTGGACGATGCATTTGGTTTTGGTGATGACCAGGAGTTATATGAGAAGACTGTTGAGTTAGTTGTTGTTTGGCCCAATGAGCACCCAAAGCTTTGGCTATCTCTTTTTCGCCAAGATCTGCGCTTGGAATAAAGAACACGGGCACCTGTGTCTGACCAATAGTTAAACTTCCTTTTATCATGAGTTTTTTCATAAATTGTTTCAACTGTGAAGGCGAATTTTTCAGATTGTAGATATGTTCCGAGACAGTATAATAAGGGGCGCCCTGTCGAATGGGAAATTCTTCATATTCACTTCCAAACACGTTGTTTTTTCTACGATATTTTTTATTAGCCAATGGTTTCCGTTTCTTCATACGAACAGTCGGTAAAATTCCTCTAAAGTCATCTTCAAGTTCATTGTTAAGGTCGCCGTTTGTGTAAGGCTGGTTGAAATCAAACCCCTCAGGCTGATTGCTAGTCGCTCTAGCATAATACTCATCATCTGGGACACCATAACCATAATCATTTTGCTTATCATCACTGTCCATTTCAAGTAAAGCACGATTAAAATCATCGATACTAAAAACAGGTTCTCCATGTTCACTACTGCTGTCACTATCGTCTGAATCGGGTTCTTCTTTCGTTGCTTCTGTTGCAGCCTTTTTTGATCTCTTCATGCTCGGATTTTCTTCGATACTTTCATACCAGCTATCTGCGGATCTTCCATTTCTTTTTGTTTTAATGGTACTAATATTAATCTTTTTAATAGTTCCATTTGTGATTTTAATGGTGTGGTTGTCATCGGCGTCTTTGATGGTGATCCCTAGGAATAAATTGCCTGTGACGTTAGTATCTGTGAAGTTTGCAGCCTCGATGCTGATGTCAGTCATGTTGAGGCTAATAAAATTTGTGAAATTTGTTGCTGTGGTGTTTGCCTCTGTGACATACACACCATCTGAAGACATATTGATGAGATGTTCTATTGGTTCCATAGGTTCGGCGTTCTCAACACTTCTATTCCCCATTGTGGTTTCATTATCTAGTGTTTTATTTCCAATAGGAAGATCGGCAGTGCTTTCCGCATGGGCTTCGCTAAATTAAAAATCAAACGATCAATATGATACAAACAATTTCAACATGTTACCTCTTTACTCTGTACTCTTGTTTCATAGCTTTCTGATGCGCGAGTATCTAATCATGAAATTTTGAATCATGACATTTACACAGAAAATCACAATCATATCAATACTAAAGTACTTAAAAACTGAATGGGTTAAAAGTAAAATTTTACACAGAGTGTTTCTAAAAAATCTAGTCAAATTTGAACCACAAAAAAGAAAAACCCATATAAACATGAGTTCGGAAATGCATACTCATTTGCATACCTACAACGATGATGAAACAACAGGCTTACGCAAATACGCATGACTTCACTCTGCGTTATCTCAGAAAGAATGCATTTGCATACACATGTTTTGATGTTCATGTGGACTTTACTTGGTTTTGATGTGTAGCATCTGTGGTTAAAATTTGACTACACGTTTACCCTGTAGTTTGAGCGAAATGAGTCAAATTTGTTTCATTTTATTCTTGAAATGTTAGAACAGACACAAAATCACATGGCCAACTCTGGACAATGTGCAAACAAGTTGTCTCAGAATGTAAATTAAAACAGTGTTCATAAAAGAGCAAATAAAAACACTGCAAATGAAAACGAAAAACAAAAATTTGATGCTTACGCTACTCCCAAGACACACTACAATTATCCACTATATTTATAGAATTATATTCACTGTACCCGGTTATGAATAATCCAATCAGCAGTACCCAGACCTTGACAACACTACAAAAAAATATAAACTCACTTTAAAAAAGTATATTTCTTGTATACTATTTCATGTATCATTGGTTTCTATCTACTTTTAAGAAAATTAAAACTAATAAACTGAGATTACAATAATGACACCACTGTATGGCCCGTCATGTGTGTAACAGTTGAAACTGTGTGTAACAGTTTCAATGTTGCACACTGAAACGTTAGATTGAACTAACGTATAAGAAAGTATCACAAAACTCATATTTCTTAAGATCTTAAAAATCTTAATGTTTGGTAGAATTTTTAATACTCACGGCTGGATAACCATTTTGACCATGAAGTATGCAAAGTCACAAAATATTCCCACCGATTAACTCTTGTCAGTGGTAATTGTACACCATAGTGAATGATATATCAACTGCAATTCCAGTGAATCCGCGAGATCTATTTTCGCATTAAAATTAAACGCTGTATCAATACAGTAGTATACCATCACCAGTTAAAAGACCAAAAAAAAAAAAAAAAAAAAATTTGGAATAAAATAATTTGGAACTTGTATTCAGTGTAACTTGCATTAAACTCTTGCTAGCAGTCCATAATGGTGAGCGATTTTTTCATAGGAACAGCTTTTTCAGTTTTTCACGAACATGATCGCACACGAACATGTTAGAAACGAACATGTTACACATCATCTGAATAGCAACTTGTACAGAAAATATACTACATCTGGAATCAAAATTCACTATAATAACTTTTGCAAGAACATATACAAGGTGTTTTGCGACAAATGTATAACTTTTGAAATAAATTGTTCGATCGATTTACTAAATAAATAAACAGTGACATAACTGTGTGTAAATGATAGTCTACGAATGGGAGAATTACTCACCAACATACAAAGTTGTCCAACATTTTGCAAAATATAGTGCAAAAGCGAAAGTGCTGTTTATATAGGATTTGAGTGAAGTCTCATGCTGCGCCGCGAACATAAGTGAGCTGAAGCGAGTTAAAGAAAACATCGAAAAAACGCAGAAAAAGCCACTGACACGTTCGAGGCTACAACGACGCCATCTGCAAAAAGATCTTACATTTAGTGTACCGTTTGAGCGAAATTACGTTTTACATACCACCATGGTCACTGAGTTATAACCAATTGAAATGTGGTACATTTATCGCAAACACACTATAGTTTGTTCCATACAGATATTTTTAAAAAAAACTGTACCAAAAGTAGATTTCAGTGTATTCGATCTCATCTAAACTTTAAACAGCTAATACAATATTACCGCCTCAAGGGAATTCCCAAAATGATTACAGACACCGATCATCCCTTCCATAAGCATATAGAACTATACGATCAAATCATATACCAGAGACAAGAAAACAGTCACAAGTTTTACTATACCTCACAAGCCCAGAACATGGTTAAGAATAAATATTCTTACAACAGTTAGTTACCTTGAGTGGAATGCGCTCCCCTATAAATACCGAAAGTATGCCTCAGTCGGAAACAAACTGGAAAAAAAACACTAAGACAGTTTGATGAAATTTTATATAAACATATATTGTACAAATAATAGCTATTTAATATCGTTCCTTTTGGTTTGTAAAGACCGCAAAAAAAAATTACTAAATATATGCAAAATAATTTCGGTTTTTATTTTTACATATCAAAGACATGCCAAAAATTATTATTGGATTAATTTATATGGAATAATCCACTGGGTTTTAATAAAAATGTAATAATAATAATAATAATAGAAAAATCTTTAACTAATACATTATGATGATAATGCATAATACTAATAGTAATTTATCATTGAAATGATAATGAATTAACGTTATATGTCTAATTAAGAACCATCACACATGTTGTAGATAAATATATTTTTTAAATTGCATTACAAATGGTGTACAAAATCAACGTATTAAAACTCACAGTACATTATCATTACCCACATTATATGCAATTTTAAAAATTAACTAGTACAAGAAGTTCTAGATTTATGCGAGTTCCTACTTACGACGAGAAAAACACTTCCAGGTTTTGGTTACTTGCAAAAATTCCCGTTCCAATTCGCTATTATGCGATTTTGTGCAGTGCGCAAGTTTAACTAAACTGTCTGTAGTGCGATATCGCTAATATGCTACGAAAGAACTGTTCTTAATTGTTCGTTACATGTAATGAAATTTAGAAAAACATTAGTATATGACCTAGGAATTTTTTACACAAAAACTACACATTTGAGCTTCCAATTTCGTGGAAATGCATTTGCACTGGAAATAAAAATAAATTCCACAATTATGCGATTTTGATTAGTTATCTAACCTAACCTAGCTTCCTACCAGCGCCACAGGGTGTGAACTTTAGTAAGAATCGTATTCACTTGATCAATTGGCTTATATCGCATATTAGCGAATTTTGTTTCCGCTAGTACAGATGCATTTAATACGAGAAGCTCAAATATAAAGTTTTTATGCAGAAATTTCATGATCCATATACTAAAACTCACCCGATACTTTCGTTATTATGCGATTTTGTATAGCAGTAAACGATAACTAAATGTATTCCGCAGATACTTTTTTTTCGATGTTTACGATTTCAATTTATGCGATGTTTTCTTCTCAGAACCCTCGCATAAATCAAGAACCTGTTCTTTTATAAAGAATAATAAAAGCATGTACCCCCAGAAACGATAGATAATTTTTGGAAGTAATTTTTTGTTTTGGTTTTTACCATTTGATACAAAGTCCACGATTATTCATATTTTGTGTTGAAAAGGGCAGAAGATTACTAATTGGCATTCTAAAGATGGATTAGCCTTCGAAGAAACGTCCGGTTTGTTTGGCGGTATAGTATCCGGGATGTTCCTCAGATTCAGATTGAGACTGGGAATCGGAATAGGAATCGCCTGGTTTATATTTTTCATACCTTTGGTACCATGGCTTCAGTAGCTTTTTGAGTCGGTCATGTAACATCACTGCAGCTCTTACAAAATGTTCTCTGGGAACTTCCAAGATCTTGAACAGTCTACTGCGATCGCGGTCCTGTTGCTTATGCGGCTGCCCTTTGTACATCTTAGGTTTTTTCTTTTTGTCACCGCCTCTTAAATTTTCCAACAAATTTTTCAATTTATCTTTGGTGTCTTCTTTAATTTTTGCAAGAGCAGCAAAGACTTTATTTTCCTTATTTTTTTCGCGACCGTTTTCTTCATCGTGTGTCTCAGAAGTTGTAGATTTTACTTTATCTTTTGTCTTTGAGGCAGCGTCTTTTTTAGACGCCTTAGAGTTTCCGATTTCGTTAGTAACTTGTGTAGAATCGTCCAATTCTTCGTCATTCATAAAGAGAAACTCGTCAGTTACAGAATCGCTTTCTTCCTCATCACTGTCCCACTCGTCTTGGTGATTTTTGTTCTTCAAAAAAATCTCAATCATATCCTCGTCTTGCTCACTACCAGAGAACGATTCCAAAGAACTGTCCATGTGTTTGTCACTTGGTTTGAAATTGTGATCGTCTACACTATCACTATTATCGTACAAGAAATCAGTTATTTCCGGAGAATGGATTTGGTTTTGTTGTCTATGTGCGTCAGGAGCTAGTGGTTGTTTGGACCAATGAAACCCCAAAGCTTTGGCTATCATCTCTGTTTCTTTCAGACCTGCGTCTGGAACCGAATACATTGGCACTTGTGACTGACCAATGATTAGTTTTCCTTTTATCATGGGTTGTCTCATAAACTTGTTATACTGTGCAGGCGACTTTACCAGATTGTGGATATGATTCGAGACAATTCCATGACGAGCGACCTGTCGCAGAGGAAATTCTTCGTATCCACTTTTATACAAGCGGTTTCTCCTACGATGGTTTTGATAACGTTGAACCGGTGGTTTGCGTTTCTTTAGACGTAAAGGCTGCAAAAGTTCTATAGAGTCAGTTTGAAGTCTGGTGTCATAGTCGTCTATATAATGCCTGTGGAAATCGACACCACGCATACCACGTTTATGACTAGAACCTGGACCGAAATAACCACCACTCGTGTAACCATAATCATTTTGCGCATCATCACCTTCCGTTTCGTCACTAAAACTACGAGCGTTGTAGTCGCTACGCAAAATAGGTGCTGCATTTTTATTACTGCTGTCACTATCATCGTCTTCATCTTCCGCTTCATCATCAAATAATCCTGCTATTGTTTTTGTTTCATCCACAGAAAATTCTTCTGCTTCTGATACGGCTTCTTCCGCTTCTGAATCTTCTTCTGTTGCAGACTTTTTCGATCTCGTTCTCTTGTTCGGTTTTTCTTCGTCAATCGAGTACGAGTTATCTGCCGATCTTCCACTTCTTTTGATGGTACTAATATTAACCTTTGTAATAGTTCCATCCGTAATGTTAACTGTGTGGCTGATATTGGCGTCTCTCATGGTGATCCCTGAAGATAAATTGCCCATGATGTTAGTATCTGTGATGTTGGCCACCACGATGTTAACGCCCGTCATGTTGAGGGCAACGTCGGTGAGGTTTGATGCTGCGTTGTTGGTACTAGTGACATTTACGCCATCTGATGAAATATTGATCAGATGTTGTAATCGTTCCATAGGTTCAGCATTCTCAACACTTTCATTTCCGGTTGTGGTTTCATTATCTAGTGTTTTATTGACAGTGGCTGCATGGGCTTGACTAAATTAAAAATTAAGGAATCAATAAGAGAACAATTTAAAATTATTGTCTTTTTAATCTAGTGGTTCTCAACGTTTTGTCCTCACGTACTCCATAGCATGGTAACTGTTTCTCAAGTACCGGTACCCTCTAAGATTAAGAGTAACTTATTGTATGCATAATTTGTACCATAGTTTTTTTAAATTGAATTGAAATAGACTTTATTAAATGTGCACTTGCATTCGGAAAAACAAAGTTCATGAAATAATTGTTATTTTAAGATTACGATAACTTTGCAGGGCATATAATCAATATTTATATGCCTGTAGAAATACTGATCATCATTAAAGCAATTGCTTTACATTTATATCCGCCATTTTGTATTAAAAAGCCCTTGGCACTATCTAGTGTACCCCTAGGGGTTCCAGTACCACTCGTTGAGAATCACTTTTGTTTCACAGCTTTCTGAACAAAATCATGAACATCTAGTCATCAAAATCATAAAAATCATTATCGACTCAGAGAATGCATATGAAACCAGATCTACAATACCTAAATAACTAAATGAATTAAAATTGCCAAAATGTTGCCAAATTTTACAAAGGACGTTCCCTAAAACGTCTAGTCAAATTTTAACCACATCAAAAGAAAACAAAATATCAATATAAACATGGGTCCGGAAATACATACTCACTTGAGTACGTACAGCGATCATGAGAAAATAAGCCTATTGAATTGTGACTTCAACCTGTGTAAGAAACCCTTTCCAGACCAATGTTTATAAAGATGTTTTGCTTGGTTTTGATAAGCTACATCTGTGGTTAAAATTTTGACGATTAGACCTATTAAAAACACCCTGTAGTCTGAACAAAATGAATCAATTTGTTTCATTTTATTCGTGAAATGTTAGAACATCTACAAAACCGTATGGCTAACTCTGCACAATGTGCAAACAAATTGTCTCAGAATGTGCTGTACATCAAAACAGTGTACATAAAAGAGCCAATAGAAACACTGGAAATCAAAGCGAAAAACAAAAATCTGATGCTTACGCTACTTCCAAGACACACTGTACAATTATTCATTATATTTATAAAATTAAATTCACTGTACCCGGTTATGAATAATCCAGTCAGCAGTACCCAAACCTTGACAACACTACAAAAAAATATAAATTTATTTTAAAATATTATATTTTATGTAAAATTGGTTTCAATCTACTTTTAAGAAATTGAAACTATTAAACTGAGGTTACAATAATGACACCACTGTATGACCCATCATTTGTGTAACAGTTTTAATGTTGCTAAGTTAGATTGAACCAACCCGTATAAGAAAATATCAGAACGCTCATATTTCTTAAAATCTTAAAAATCTTAATGTTTGATGGAATTTTTAATACTCACTGCTGGATAATCATATTGACCATGAGGAAGTATACAAAGTCACAAAATATTCCCACCGATTATCTCTTGTCAGTGGTAATTGTACACCATAATGAATGATATACAACTGCAATTCCAGTAAATCCGCAAGATCTATTTTCGCATTAAAATTAAACGCTATATCAATACAATAGTATAACATCACCAGTCAAATGAGAAAACAAAAATTCGGAATAAAATAATGTGGAACTTGTTTTCAGTGTAACTTGCATTAAACTCCTGCCAGCAGTCCATAATGTTGAGCGATTTTTTCATAGGAACAGCTTTTTCAGTTTTTCACGAACAAGTTAGAATCGAACATGTTACACATCATCTAAATAGCAACTTGTACAGAAAATATAGTGCACTACATTTGGAATCAAACTTCAGTACAATAACTTTTGCAATGATATATACAAGGTGTTTTGCGACAAATGTATCATTTTTTAAATAGATCGTTCGATCGATTTAATAAATAAACAGTGACGTTACTGTGTGTAAATGAAAGTCTATGAATGGGAGAATCACTAACCAACATACAAAGTGCTGAAAGTGCCCGCCATTTTGCAAAATATTGTGCAAAAGCGAAATTGCTGTTGATACAGCATTTGAGTGAAGCCCCATGCTGCGCCGCGAACATAAGTGAGCTAATGCAAGTTAAAGGAAACATCGAAAAAAACGCAGGAAAAGCCACTGACACGTTCAAGGGTACAACGACGCCTTCCGCAAAAAGATATTATATTTAGTGTACAGTTTGAGTGCATTTACGTTTTACATACCACCATGGTCACTGAGTTATAACCAATGAAAAGTGGTACATTTATCAAAAACACCCTATAGTTTACAAACACCCTATACAGGTATTTCCACAAAAACTGTATCAAAAGTAAATTTCAGTGTATGCGATCTCACTACTAAATATATGCAAAAGTTTGTTGCAGTTTATTTTCACATATCAAAGACGTGCCAAAAGAATATTGAATTAATTTATGTGGTTTAATCCACTGGGTTGTAATAAAAATATAATATTAATAATAATAAAAACACTCTAATGCATTATAATAATGTCTCATACTAATAGTAATTTATCATTAAATATAATAGTAAATTAACGTTAGTATATGTCTAATTAAGAATTATCACACATGTTGTTGATAAATATATTTTTTAAACGGCATTACAAAGGGTGTACAGAATCAATGTAATATAACCCACAGTACATTATCATTACCCACATCACATTCAATTTTAATAATTAACTAGTACAAGAAGTTCTCGATTTATGCGAGTTCCTACTTACGAAATAAATTATCGTAGATTTTAGCTATATGCAGAATTTCACGTTCCAATTCGCTATATTTCTTGATTTTGTGCGGTGGGCGATTGACTAAACTGTCTGTTATGCGATTTCGCTAATATGCGGTGAAAGAGTCTTAGATATTCGTTACATGTAAAATAACATTTGGATAAACTTTAGCATATGACTATAGAATTTTTACATGAAAACTATATACTGGCGGTCGGCGTAAATAAATACTTCGCTAATATGCAATTTTAATTGGTTATTGACCTAACCAGCTTAGATCGCATATTAACAAATTATGTTTTTAATTTCCACTTTTACGCAAATGCAAATATATATTTTTTTTGCAAAATGGAAGCTCAAATACCTGTATATAGTTTTTATGCAGAAATTTCATGGACCATATACTACCACAAAAATTTCGCTATTATGCGATTTAAAACAGCGGTGCACAAGTAATTACACGTTTCCAAATATTTTTTTTTCGAATTGAATATTTACGATTTAAATTTATGCAATGTTTTCTTCGCAGAACCCTCGCATAAATCGAGAACTTCTTTTATAAAGAATTACCGTCAGGATGTATGTACATTCAGAAACGGTAAATTATGTTTTAAAAGAATTTTCAGATTTGTTTTTTTACCGTTTGATACAAAGTCCACGAAAGTCATTATTCACACATTTTAATTTTTTTTTGATAAAGCAAGATTACTAATTTGCATAATAATGATAGATTAGTCGTCGAAGAAACGTCCGGTGTGTTTGACGGAATAGTATCCGGGAAGTTCCTCGGATCCGGACTGGGACTGGGAATCGGAATCGGAATGAGAATCAGAATCAGAATCGGAATCGGAATCGGAATCGGAACCGGAATAGGAATCGGAACCGGAATAGGAATTGAAATTGATTGGTTTAGGTTTCTGATACTTTTGGTTCCATGGCTTCAGTAGTTTCTGGAGTCGTTTTTGTTTCAGCATTGCAGCTTTTACAAAATGCTCTTTGGGAATTTCCAAGATCTTGAACGGTTTTCTGCGAGCTCTGTCTCGTTGCATTTTGGACTGAAATTTGTGCATCTTGGGTTGTTTCTTATCATTCGCTTTTTGCAAGAAATCTAACAATGAGTCCGTGACTTGGTCTTTTATTACGTCAAGAGCACCACCAACATTACTGTCAGGAGCATTGTCTTTCCTAGCATTTTTGGGTATGTGTTTGCCTGTCGTCTGTGAGGCAGCAACTTTTGTAGCCGTCTTAGGTTTTTTGTTTTTCTTGGTATCTTCCGCTTTTGTAGAATCGACCGCTTCTTCATCGTCATTCATAAAGCGAAACTCGTCACTTAAAGAAGTTCCTTCGTAATCTTCACTGTCCATCTCGTGTCGGTCTTTGATACTTTTGTTCCGGCTGTGTTGCAAAACCCTGTCAATCATATCCTCGTCTTCCTCACTGACAGGGAACGCTTCCAAAGAATGGTCCTGTTTGTGACTCGGTTTCAAATGTTTGTCACGAGTGGGTGCTGCTGGAATGGTATTAGCGTCCGTGTGTTCACCCGAATGTGAATCGTGATCGTCAACGTTGTCATGATTGTCGTACACGAAATCAGTTATTTCATGTTCCGGACGAGGCTTTTGGTATTTGTGATAATCAGAAATTATATGAGAAGACTGTTGAGTTAGTTGTTGTTTGGCCCATTGAAAACCCAAAGCTTTGGCTATCTCTTTTTCGCTCAGACCTGCGTATGGAATAAAGAACACGGGCAACTGTGTCTGACCAATAGTTAAACTTCCTTTTATCATGGGTTTTTCCATAAATTGTTTCAACTGTGAAGGCGAGTGTTGCAGATTTTTGATATGTTCCGAGACAGTCCCATAAGGGGCGTCCTGTCGAATGGGAAATTCTTCATATTCACTTTCAAACACGTTGTTTTTCCTACGATATGTTCTATAAACAGGCGATAAATTTTCTGTAGAGTCATCTTCAAGTCCACTGTCATAGTCGCCGTTTATGTAATGCTGGTTGAAACCAAACCGACCAGGCTGGTAAATAGACTCTAAACCATAATAATCATCATCCGGGAAACCATAACCATAATCATTTTGCAGCATTTCATCACTGAACGGTGGAAAATCAGCACCAGTAAAATCATTGATACCAAGAACAGGTTCTGCACGTTGACTACTTCTGTCACTATCGTCTGCATCGGGTTCGTCTTGCTCGGGGTTTTCTTCCATTTCTTCCGCCTCGTCCGTTTTTTTTGCTGCACCTTTTTTTGATCTCCTTCTTACGCTCGGTTTCTCTTCGATACTTTCATACGAGCTATCTGCATATCTTCCACTTCTTTTTGTTTTAACGGTACTAATATTAACCTTTGAAATAGTTCCATTTGTTATGTTAATGGTGTGGTTGATATCGGCTTCTCTGATGGTGATCCCTAGGGATAAATTGCCTGTGACGTTAGTATCTGTGAAGTTTGCAGCCTCGATGCTGATGTCAGTCATGTTGTGGCCAATGTCGGTGAAATTTGTTTTTGTGTTGTTGGCCTCTGTGACATTCACACCATCTGAAGACATATTGACGAGAAGTTCTATTGGTTCCATAGGTTCGGCGTTCTCAACACTTCCGTTCCCCGTTGTGGTTTCATTATCTAGTGTTTTATTTCCCATAGGAAGCTCGACAGTGCTTTTTGCATGGGCTTCGCTAAATTGAAAATCAAACAATCAATACGATACAAACAATTTCAACATGATATTTCTTTACTCTGTACTCTTGTTTCATAGCTTTCTGATGTGTGAGTATCCAATTATGAAAGTACCATTTACTCATAAAATAAAAATCATATCAATGATTTTTATTTTAGTACCTAAAAACTGAATGGGTTATAAATTCAAATTTTACACAGGGTCTAGTCAAATTTGAACCACAAAGAAGAAAAACTCCTATAAACATGAGTTTGAAAATGCATACTCATTTGCATACCTACAACGACCGTGAGATAATAGGCATACGCGTGACTTCACCCTGTGTTATCTCAAAAAGAATGCATTTCCGTATCAATGTTTTGATGCTTATATGGACGTTTTGCTTGGTTTTCATGCGTAGCATCTGTGGTTAAAATTTGACTACACGTTTCAGAAATATCCTGTAATCTAAGCAAAATGGATCAAGTTTGTTTCATTTTATTCTTGAAATGTTAGAACAGGCACAAAACCACATGGCCAACTCTAGACAATGTGCAAACAAATTGTCTCAGAATGTATCATTCAAAAAAATGTACCGAAAAGAGCTAATAGAACACTTCAAACAAATAGAACACTGCAAATCAAAGCAAAAAGTACAAAAATCTGATGCTTACGCTAGGCTATTTCCAAGACACACTGTACAATTATCGACTATACTTTTAGAAGTCAATTCACTGTATCCGGTTATGAATAATCCAGTCAGCAGTAGCCAAACCTTGACAACACTACAGAAAATATAAACTTATTTTAAAACAATATATCTCATGTACACTTGGTTTCAGTCTACCCTTAAGACATTCAAAACTATTGAACTGAGAACACCATTATGACACCACTATTTAGCCCATCATGTGTGTAACAGTTCTAATATTGCTCAGTTAGATTGAAACAACGTATAGGAAAATACCGCGACACTCATATTTCTTAAGATCTTAAAAATCTTAATGTTTGCTGGAATTTTTAATACTCACTGCTGGATATTCATTTTGACCACGAGAAAGTATACAAAGTCACAAAATTTTCCCACCGATTATCTGTTGTCAGTGGTAATTGTATACCATAGTAAACGATATCAACTGCAATTCCAGTAAATCCGCGATATCCATTTTCGCATTGAAACTGAACGCTATACCAATACAGTACGCAATCACCAGTTAAAAAGACCCAAAAAAATTCTGAATAAAATAATAAGGAACTTGTTTTCAGTGTAACTTGCAACAAAAATTCCTGCTAGCAGTTCACAATGCTGAGCAATATATAATATGAACAGTTTATTTTTCAATTTTTCACATGTTGAACTTGAAAACAAATATGTTACACTGACCTAGTAACTTATACAAAAAAATATAGTGTGCACTACATCTAGAATAAAAATACAGTACACAACTTTTACAATGAACAAACATATACAAGGTGTTTGCGTATATGAACAAACATATACACTTTGACATTAATCAAAGTGACATAACTATGTGTAAATGATAGTGTACGAATGGAAGAATTATTTACCAACACATAAAGTGCTGAAAGTGTTCGCCATTCTGCGAAATATTTGCAAAAGCGAAAGTGTTGTTTATAAAGCACTAGATTATCTATCCGGCGTTGCCCGGAAGGGGGGGGGAGGTTGCTGGATTAAAAATTTAACCATAGGCCATGGTTATTTGTTTCAGATACTGTACTTATACAATGGGTACCTGTATAGACACCAGTGTTTATAGGTATAACCCCCGGTTTGGGTCAGTTAAAACAAAAAAATGTACCCCTAGACACGATGGTTATACGTAGTATAGTACTTGCAAGTAGTGATTTGTTTTTAAAATTGAGCCGTCTGAAGCCAATTAAACATTAGAACCTATGCTAAACCAGAAGCTATTTTTGCCTTATATGACTCATGTAAACAATGGATGTTAGTTCGCATTGTGAATGAAATATAGAATGGGTGAATGTTCTGTTAGAACGATAATGAACAAACACGAAAATTTGTAGTTAGTTCTCTTTGGCTTACTCATTTTGTTGTTATAAATCGTTTTACCTGTCTACGTTGCTTAAGCAATGATTTCACGAGATCGGTGATTTTCTTCATCGTCCCTTCCATCTTCAGGAACGAAAACAATTGAGAAATAGTCTGGTCGTTAAGATCCAGGTTGATGAATTTGTCTTTGTTTCAAAACACAGACAAATTGTACCTGTTGTCAGACAGCTCAATTAGTACCTGCAAATGACGTTCCATCCAAAAGTACAGTGCCTGCAAATAAACACATCCCTTATTTTATATTTCAAGTATAGCGCCTGCAAATAGATACGTCCCTTATTTTATATTTCAAAGTGGATTGTAAATATATTAGCAGATGAACTGATTTTGCTCTCAAAAGCACAGCGCACATGCCAGCACGCGGTGCTCATGCAGAACGAAATAAACACAAAACCCTAACTACACGAAATAAAATGATAACTGTATGAATGTTGTGGAGCAACATGAGTTAAAACAATGAATTATGTTTATGAATTGAATTAAATGCCTCTCGTCATTCTTGACGAGCATACAACTTGTAAATAAATAATTACTCAAAAACTTCCAATACTAAAAAAATCGCATAAATTTAAATTCGCATTAATCAAAACTCGCATAAATTGAAACGTGCATAAATCAATAATGAAAGTACTCAAAATTCGTATAAATCAAAACGTGAAAAAATGAAACAATGAAATTGCTCAAAACTCGCATAAATCAAATATTGAATTACTCAACGATCGAATAAATTTACATTCGCATAAATCGAATTTTATCTTAATCTAAATCAGCTATTATCGGTAGTAAATAGGTAAATTAAACATACAGCTTTGCAGTTTACAAAGTTGAAATTTTTTAACTATTATCGACAGTTTGTTTCTGGGAGTATGTAGTTGAGTGTAGTACTGTAGTGTTTTGCATTATTGTACAGTAAATCTGTACAATATATATATATAAAAAAATATGCTTAAAACGCATTTTTAATGTAATACTCCTTTCTTTTCAGATGAATACTTTGTTCGTAGTTTTTCTTTTATACGTACTGGTTGGCGCTACAAGAACCGGTGAAAAACACCCAAACAGACTACATCAACGACACATGATTCCACCTAAAAACATTTGTCACAAGTGTTTAAAAAGATGTCACAAAGAAGACCAGACGAATGAAGTTCACGTGGGGTGTGAAAAAGGGTGTCACGACAAGTACAAATCGTCGTGTACGCGAAATTCAGAAGTCATCAACACTAGTTTGAAATGCTTTCAACTTTGCTTGCACGATTATGGGGAGCAGAGTGGACACGAAGCCATGAACAAAATGAATCGTTGTATTGATCACTGTGCCGACCTGGTGAAGACAAACATGAAATTTGCCACTGGGCTAGACGTGGACTGACATTTTTTTACAAAATAGACTATTTTATTCAAAAAGTCGAGCCTCATATAGCAAGTTTAATTGAGAAAAAATTCGTTGTAAGAACAACATTTTTAATCGTATAATCCGTGCCTAACCCGTGCAATATTCCGAGTCTCCCTTTTAATAAAAATTTTTTTTTCGATTGTTGGATGAATTTAAAAATTCAAATTTATCCAAAAATTTGCAAAATTTTCAAAATTTGCAACATGAACGTGGTCATTGACACGCATTCTTATTTAAAAGGAAATCAGGGATATTATTCTAAACGAAGATTGGAGCAAACTCTTAAATTCTAAATATATGAAAAACACTGATGAAAATGATCGTTACTTTTGACGATATAACCTAATTGTTATTAAGCAAGTATGTTATGGTTACGTTTGTTTTTAGTTGCTGTCATGGAAACATTGAGGCACGAAAAGACAGACACTTGGCTTTTATATCGTTTATATTAAATGTTTCATGTCGCTAATGTGTAATATTAATATTTTAGTAGAAAACTTATTTTATAAACGTCCAAGCTCAGTTACTGTCTCGGCTCGAAAACCATTTTCCAATCTTTGCTTTTTTTTTATATACTGTATAGTTTTAACAAGTACATTAAAACTGTTTTTAACACTGTTTATATACTGGCATATAGCGACCGTAATTTTATTTTTTTAATTAACAGCATATAAAAAGTGACAGTCCATACATTGAGACGAATCCATAGACACCTCATTCATCAAAATCTACCGATGTAGATGGAATATCATAATATTCATGTTTTTTTATTATATAATTTCTGAAGTCCTTACAAGAAGAGTGAACTGCATTAAAAAGTATTCACATAGGTGAAAAACCTTTCAAATGTTCCTTGCCCTCTAAATATCAAATAAATCACACAAGTGAAAATCCTTACAGATTTTCTGTCCTAAAAATGCGTGAAAGTGTTCACACAGGTGAAAATCCTTACAATTTGCAAATGGAACATTTGTGAAGCTTTTCACTTGTGTGAATTTTGTTACTTGTGTGAACTCGTGAACTTTATGTATACACTGAACCCCTTGGATTCTTTGTATTATGTATGTACATGTATGCTTATAAAACATTTTTAATATACAGCACTGTTTTTAATATCAAACCGGATACATACCAGTTGCGGAATATTGATTGAAAACAAACATTATAAGTTTGGTTTTATCAAAATAAAATGCATATAATTTAAGATAGAAAAAAGTGAAGAACGCCATTTAATAAACAATTTTAAGAGTTTTCGAATGATCTTGTCCATGTGTTACAATAATAAAGTATTACTTTCCAATTATTTATTGAACCAAGTACGGTATAATTTTCATCAGGCAATTGATTGGAAACAAACGGATTTAGTATTTAGTGAGATATCCATTTGCTTAATTACTACTTGATATCGTTTGGGCATTGATTCAGCATACCTTTGAATCATGTTTAACCACAGAAAAGTCCATTTTCTTGACTTTTACGGTTTGAAATAATGCATCTGAATTACGGTAGTTCGTAGTTCGTACCTCACAATTCACGGTAAATGTCACCGATACATTTTCTATGGAGTTTAAATCAGATGATTTTGGTGGCCAAATGATCACTATGACGTGGTTATCTGGTAAACAATTTTTCTCGAACCTGGCAGGATTCTTAGGGTTTGTATCATGTTGGAATACATGCATATAATATTCGACATTTAACTTTATCCATCTGTCAATCTGGACCAGTGGACCAACTTCAAACTAAGAAAAAGCGCCCCAAACCATAACACTGTCACGGCCAATCTTGTTTGCATTTACAGGTACTTTTGATCAAACCACAATGTTTTGGTCTTGGCTAATTGGAACTAATATTCTATTTTTGTGACACTTGTAATTCATCATTCCATAGCCCTCAAATTGTCCGCGACAGTCGCAGTCAAGCATGTGAATTGAAATACAGTATAAAAAAGTACAAGACACCATCTAATACAGAATTTCAAGAGTTATTGAATAAAATACCGTATCACATGTGTTACAAAACTGGAATTGAAAAGTGTTTCCAGTTACTCATTTAGCAAGACTAAAACATTGTTGTTTCGATCAAAAGTGCTTGTCAATTCACGCATTTTTTGACGGCAGCAGTATTATGGTTTGGGGATGTTCTTCTTAATTTGAAGTCTGCCATTGATCCAGATGGCAGACTAAATAAAGTTCAAATGTTTGAGCACCCTATTGTTGCCATATGCATGTATTCCAACATTATACGAACCCTGCCAAGTTCGTAAAAAGTTGTTTATCAGATAACCACGTCATAGTGATCGTTTTGTTACTCAAATCACTTGATTTGAACCCCATAGAAAATATATCGGGACATTTAGTGTGAATTGTGAAGTACACTTTTTCCGTACTCAGATGCATTATTTTGAATTGTAAAAATGGACTTCCTTGTGGTTAAACATGATTCAAAGATATGCTAAATCAATGCCCAAACGATATTAAGTAGTAATTAAGCGAATGGATATCTCACTAACTATTAAATCCATTTGTTTTCATTCAATTGTCCGATGTAAATTGTACCGTACTTGGTCCAATAAATAATTGAAAAGTAATACTTTATTATTGTAACACATGGACAAGATCATTCGAAAGCCCTTGAAATTCTCTATTAAATGGTGTTCTTCACTTTTTTCCATGTTGAATCAGATGAATTTTGTTTCGATAAAACCAAACTTACAATGTTTGTTTCCAATCAATTGTACATTGAACTTCCGGATTATTCATAATTTCGTTAAACCAAAATTGGTCCCATCACATTCTGATAAATCGAGGTTTGTTGCGGCGTACTTTATACATTTTGTCAGTTAGCTGTGGCTATGCGCGTTGTTATGCTGGAAAGCCTTCAAAAGCTGTGGCTATGCGCATTGTTATGCTGGAAAGCCTTCAAAAGCTGTAGCAACGCGCTGTGCTAGGCAGGAAAGCATTACAAAAGTGTAGCTATTTAATGTGTTATGCAAGAAAATTAAACTATTTACTTTAGAAACTAAATTAACTTCATGGAAATCGGTGATTAGATAGCGCGATGCAATTTAGTGGACTCTACTGTGTACGAGGAGCAGTCTAAAAGTTCTCCGGATGTTGGTAAAACACTGTAATGGTAGGACATAAAGCCAAGTCAAATTTTATTTAACATTATTATGCTAAAAAAAATCTTTATAACGATGAACTGGTCTATTATTGTTCTAGTTATTTTCCTATCATCGCATATATATATTTTTATTTAATAAAAAATAAAATCACTAATTATAAAAGACAAGAGCGCTCCTTCTCACCAGCTATGGAAGCTTCACCGTGTGTGAAAATACCAAAATCCGTACTCTAACTGTAACGAATATTCCAAAACAATATAAATTAAAACAATAAATAACTGTAAGAAATGTTCCAAAACAACACGAGTTAAAACAACGAATTACATAATGAAAACAAACTTTCCCATCATTTCTGACGGGGCTATATACTAACAGTATACGCATTATCAATATATTATGTAAATAGATAAAGAACTCGCATAAATTGAGAATCACCAATAACAGTTTTCTGACTATAAATTTACGTGATACAATACGCATGCATAAACTTCTTATAGCTTACGTAATACACTTTATATTACGGATGTGAGGTTCGCACCATTCTTCATAAATATCATACGTAACATATGACGCATTAATTTACGGATTAATACGCTATAAAACCACAAACAAAAGAATGAAATTCAGTTATATAACTTCACGCATGTAAAGAACTATCTTTATAACACGCAAAATATTACACGAGAAGAAATCTACTTAAATAATTGCGATACTTCTCAAAGATGAAACACCAGTACGGATTTGCCATTTTGATGTTGGGCATTGCATTCTGGACACAGTTGTTTGTAAAAGCTAATCAACTGTGTGAAACTTGCTTTGATAATTGCATCGATGCCAACAAGGGTAAAAGAGATGTCAAAATGGCCAAAGATTTAAGTCAATGTATAATCGATTGTGCCGGTCCCCCAACACTGTGTGAAGTTACGCGTTCGACAAAAACAACTGACAGTATGGATTGTTTCCTTTGCGTCGTCCAATGTAATTTGAACTATAACGCTGATAAAAATCAAGTCAAACAACAAAAATGTCAAAAGAAATGTTTGACCAAGTTCAACAATTTATGCCTTTGAGACATTTCAGAATGGGATTTCAGTGAAAATAATGTCAATTTTGTTTGCACTGCAACGATAAATCATGAATATTATAAAATGTTGATTTTTGTATTATTAACTGATATATAAACATGTAATGTTTACATTTCTAAATTACTGTATTCAGTCAAGACGTTAATAAATCCGTATGTTACGTTCAATTTCATAATAAATTCGTATGTTACGTTCAATTTAAAATTTTAAATAATAAAAATTAGACATTTGTAATCATAATACTGCAATATAATCATTGTTACTTTTGGGTTAGACGCTTGTGGCGCTATTTGCTTGTACATTTAGATTGTGTTTGAAGGCTAGATTAGGTTAGTTAAACAAAAACAACCATTAATTTAACTGATTTATTACATTTGTTTTTGTTTGTTAAACTAACCTGACGTTGACTACTAAGCCATTCAAAATTCAAGCAAGTGAAACCACAAGCGGGGTCGCCATTCAAAATTCAAGCAAGTAGAGCCACAAGCGAGATCGAGTGTCTAAACCCCAATAGTATCTAATTATTATTTACCAATGCTGTTGGTGCTACAGAAAGTCCTCGATTTATGCAAACGCCATATATGCGATTTCGCTAACATGCAATGAATGAAATCTTTTCAGAACTCGTTAAGGACAAGACGAGAAAACTTCACTATTTTAATAGAATTGCATAAAAAGTCACTATTTTCGGCATTTCATAAAATTTCACTATTATGCGATTTTATGCAATGCTGTGAGTGAATAGTTTTTTAATGAAAATTTTGATATTATTATTATTTATTAAAACATCCCTGGAGATATATAATGAGCCCTCGTGTAACGATGGTAATCCGTTCTCGAATGAAATATATTTTTGGCTGAAATTTAATAAAACGGTTTTTATACTCTCATCAATGAATGGCTGCTCACGTGATGAGGTAGTACACAGTAGGTAGTAAACTATACAGGACGAGTCAAAAGTACGGTTCCATGGTACGGTTCCATTTTAAACATCAAAGTTCCATTAAAACCAAAAATAAAATACTTGGACATCCATGAGATTTGGACACAGTGTATTGTCACGCACACTATGAAGGCTGCCCAAATTTCAACTCTCTGGGATCAGTGAAACCTTAGCCAAAAGTAGCTCAACAAGATTAGATATAACAAGGACACGTTAAACTAATAAGGTACACTCGGACAACCGCGAAATGTTGGCAAATTGCGTTATAATGCAAACCACGAATGTTCCCACAAATTTCAACGCTCTAGGGTGTGTGGAACAACAATTTAAAAAGTTGTCACAGTGTTACGAAGTTCATTTCTCCAAGAAGGAACAGTCGAACATCCTTGAAATTTTGATGCATTGTGTTGTCATGCAAACCACGGGAAACCCCCAAATTTCAACTCTTTATGGTGAGTGAAATCTAACGAAATAGTTGTTCAACGAGTAAAACTTTATTTACTTGCATTTGCATTGGTATTAATTTCCAGTTAAGCTATAGATTATTTTCTTATTTCGCATATAAAAAACTCGCATTAAACGAAAATTACCTTTTAAAAGTTTTCTAACAATAAGTATATGGTGCCATACTCATGCATAAACTTCTTATAGCTCATGTAATACAATTAATATTACAGGTGTAAGATTCAGACAATACTTCCACTACACAAATATCATACGTATCACATATCGCGCATAAAATCTGTGTATCAATGCGCTATGAAACAGAGAATAATGAAAATCAGTCATAAAACTTCACGCATGTGAAAAAAATATTTTTATGGCATATGCAAAATATTATATGCAAAGAAACTTCGCTTAAATAATTGTCCTAGTCCTAAAAGATGAAACACCAGTACGGATGTGCTATTTTGATATTCGGCATTGCATTCTGGATACAATTGTGTGTAAAAGCCAATAAACTATGTGAAATCTGCTTCGATGAGTGTTTCGATGACTACAAGGAACGACAAGATGTCGAAGGAGCCAGTGTTGTAAGTGGATGTATAACCGATTGCGCCAATTCTAGAAGACCATGTCGAATTCCAATCAATTGGTCAAGAAAGACAAGTATCGAATGTTTTGTTTGCGTCGTCCAATGTAATTTGAACTTTGATGTTGATGGAAATCGATTCAAACATCACAGATGTCAAACCAATTGTTTGATCAGGTTCAACAATCTATGCCGTTGAAAACATTTCAGGATGAGACTTCAGTGAAAATGATGTCAATTTTGTTTGTACTGTATTAATCAATTGTAAATAAATATTAAAAAATGTTAATATTCGTAGTATTAACTGATGTTATACACACATGAAATGTTAAAAATTTTACAATTCAAAATTATCGTAGTCAAGAAGTTAATATATCAGAATGTTACGTTCAATTTTATAATAAACAGTATGTTACGTTCAATTTTAGGTTTTAAATCATAAGTACCAGTACATTGAAAGTGCTTTTAAGCATACTTTTTATATAGGCTACTGTCATATACAGATATACTGTATATGCAAAAAATGCAAAAAATATTACATAATGCAAAAAATATTTCTGCATGTTTCGATTTATGCGAATTAAAACCTAGAGCTTGGGGGAACCGCACTTTTTGAGAACCGCAATTCTTCGGTTCCCATTTTCTAGAACTGCGGGTATCCGCGGTTCTACGGTTCTCTACTGTGTTTTCCTTTAAATTTTCCAGGTTTTAAAAGAATGAAAACTCGATTGTATCATTAGTGAATGTCTTACAAAACCAAGTAAAGAATCTATGTAAATTAAAGTTAATTAAAACTTAACTACAATCTTGATTTTTATTGCTTTTAAGAAAACATTTACAGTACAGTAGAACGTTGATTATCCGAAAGGTCGGTTATGCGAACGACCGGTTACCCGAACAGCGGTAATCAACTAAATGTGCAGGGATTCTACTTAAATTTGTGCCGGTTGTACTGTACCTTTTAGTGGGTAGTGTTTTGATATTTATTTTACTCTCCTACGGTTAAATAAAATGATAAAGAGGAAGAAAACAGTATTATCCATGAAAGACAAGAACTGAAAGGCCAAGTAAGCTTCATACTTTTTAACGTTTTGTAATACATATGTAACATGTAAGTAATAAAATACAATATACTAAATACATAAAACGTACACTATACTGTATTTGTAACCAGAAAACATTGTTTCTATTTTCATACAAAATAAGCACGTAAACTATTTTTTTTTACTTATCATTTATTTATTTTATTTATTTATTTATGCATCCCGGACAAGGGACAAAATTTAAACGAGTACAAAATTGAGATTAAACACTTAAAACAAACAAAAATAAATGAAAAATTATTACTATGTAATACATATTTAAAAATGTGACTTTTGAAATGGGAACAACTGTTGGTACAATTGCGAGAGTGACAGGTGGAAATTTTGCGGATGGAAAAAGGAAGATTATTCCAAAGCGGGAAAGTATTGTAAGGGAATCTACTGAGTTACACAAAACAATTCAAAAGAATCGATACAAATACAATCAATATAATTAATACATTCAATCAATATAATTAATATGTTTAAATAGCAAAATATTAAACTTTTTTTGGTTTTTTTCCGGATGGGGTGTGAAAGGAGGATAGACGTATGTAAATAGGTAGAGAGTTCCACTGGTGGAAGCAATTGAAGGAATACACTTTTAGTAATTTTGTATTGATAGTGTGATTTGTGTGAAATTTATAAGATTGTTGTAACCGGCGATTGTTATTATCAACATAAAATTTTTTGTATTTGTTTGAAGGGTGAGAAGTGTCATGCAACAAAATCATAAGATGTTTTAAACGGTTGAAAGTAATAAGTTTAGTAACGGACAAAATGTTGAAGATTTTTAATTCGTTGGAGATAGAAACATAGAGGAATAGACCGAAAAGAGTACGTATGACTTTATTGAATGCAACTATAAGGCGCTTAATTCTGTAGATAGAAGCATTGGATTAGATTATAATGACGTAAGTTAAAAATGATTAAATTTTGGTTTTTATAAACTGAATTTTCTGTTTGTAAGTTAGAATATTTTTAAGTCTTTTGGATATAAAAATAGATTTGTGTGAACGTGTAATTAATGTTTCAATATGTTGTCCAAAATTTAATTGAGTGTCGAAATGAATTCCGAGAATTTTTATTGTGGTGTTATCATTAGAGGTGAATAAATGTATCGTTTGTGTTTTTAAGTTATTTAAGGTCATACTCCTTTATACCATTGTTCAAGAATCTTAAGGTCATTATTTAAGCGATAGTCAGCAATATGATGGTGATACCTGATGTAAGGAAAAATCAAGACATTGTAGTCTATGTAAACATTGTCGTCTACATATGTAAACAATTTTGAGTTCATGAGTAAATTATGTAATTTGTTGATGACAGAAGCAAATAAAACTGTGGAGAGAGAAGAGCCTTGTATTACACCATGATGAGATATAGTTTTTGTGTTGCTATTAGAACCAATTTGGAAGAAACGGTCAGAAAAGTAGTTATGAAGTAAATGTAAACATGATGTGGACAAACCTAAAAAATAAGAGATTATTGATGACTTCATTGCGACTCACCGAATCATACGCTTTTGCGCCGTCAGTGGTAGCAACGATAACACCATGATTATTAATCTGATTATTAATTGATTATTAATTATGATTATTAATGTACGATTATGCGAACAAATCGTTTTTATGGACACTTAATGCTCCCAATTATTTCGGATAATCAACGCTCTACTGTATTTGATTTTGTAATGTATGAGAAAGTAGGGAATTATACAATTTTATTTAGATACAGGGTGGGCCAAACAAACGGTCACCAATGTTCAAAGAGCGATTTCTTATAAACCGCTTAAGTTAAGCAAAAACTAAAATTATCACATGAAATCAAAATTCAATTTCTTTTCAATTTCTTATCTAATGCTATGCTATGGCTTTTATAGTTTGGTCGCGATAGCTGCGCGAAAAAAAAAGTACTCTAAAAATTTGGAAAATAATTTTTATAAGTACCAGGGAAGTTCAGTGCATAAGTAAAAAGTGGTTAAACAGAAGGTGGGAGGGTTAAATTTGTTATACAAATATTATCCGGCTTTTTTTATGCAAATTTACGAATCTGGGAAAATGTATTGCTGCTATCATGCATCGTAAAAGCTCACTTCAGACAAAAATACTGCACGATTACAAGTACTTAATTTTATAACTTTTCTTAAAAATACTTGTTTTTTCGCGTGGCCATTGCGACCAAACTATGGAAGTAATAGCATGAAATTATATATCATTAACAAGATATGGAATTGAGCTTTCATGTGATGATTTTAGATTTTGTCTGGCATAAGTGGTTCATTAGAAATCGTTATTTGAACATTTGTGACAGGTTTTTGTTTTTGGCCCACGCGAATTCCAAACTTTATATAAAACCTATGTAAAACCTAAAAACTAAACACAAGTAATTTCGATAGTTCATTTATGCATATTTTGAGCAATTCTATTTTTGATTTCTGCAATTTGATTTCTGCAAAATATAACCATTGTGAAATTTACAGTATTTTTAAGTATCATACATATACAGTATATAATGCATTGATGTATCTATTAATGCGCTATAAAAATCGCGGAAAAGGATAAGCAGACACCTTACACAATGAAAAGAACTCGTACACCAGAATAAAGCAAAAGGTGAAGCTGTTTATGTCGATTTTTGCCAACTGCAACACTAAGATGAAGCTCAATTACACCCTTCTCATTTTATTCAATATATTATGCTGTGCGTCACTTCAGGAAACGTGCACTGATTGTTCGACACTACCAGCATTTCATAGTCGGAGAAAGTGCGAAAATTGCATCAGTGATTGCACTGGAATGCACTCCAAAGTGAAACTCAGTGTTGAAATGGCCAGACATTTAGCCGCATGTATTTCTAAATGCACCCTCCCAACACCATGTGAAGTTGACACCAATTGGTCGAGCTTGAAACCTATCAACTGCTTCTTCTGCATAACTCGTTGCAACGTGGACTATCAAAACAACGTCGATGACAAAAAACTGCAGGATTGCGAAAGAGACTGTTTGAGTCATTTCAACCAATTATGCGTTTGAAATGTTCTACAAAGTTATGTTCTAATAGCTACTCTGGTGTTCAGAAAGTAACTTGGTCATTTAACTCTTGGAAATTTTCACAAATATTATAAAGTTTTATGTTAATAATATTCTGGTTTAACAAACTCAAAACATCAACCTGGTCAATATACCAAGTTATGCGTTTTATTGATTCCATTTTATGTATGGTATTGAAATTCAACGTTATACGATGCTATTGATTCCAAGGAGAAATTAAAACTTTTATGAAAATGCTGTCAAGCGTTCTTTAATGAAGTCTCATCTTTACTGCTTTTAAGAATGATTTATTTGGCCTACTAGTAAATAACCCGTCAAAAATCACGGGAAATTTTGTTGTTTTTATTATCGCAATTTATTTTTTCAACTTATGTTGCTTCTTAATAGTCGTTAGAGTATCGATTTTGATATAACTTTTGGCATTTTCACACACTGTGGCGCTATCATAGCTGGTGAAGAGGAGAAAAAGGAGGGCGCTACAGTTTAATTAGATTACTAACAGATACCATGTTTAATTTTAAAAATCACATGCACAGCACTAAATATCCTTTTTAAATAAATTAGTAACCAAAAAAAGTTCTGGCAGGTTACCTCCTGCCATTAGTTACTCTACAGATGGTGTAACTATACAGAATTTGGAAGAGTTGACAAACGTTTTTCCTTCTGGACAAACGCGTAAGATCGCATAATAGCGATTTTTATTCCAAATGTAAAATACAAACTTCTATACTAATACTGTACTGTACTGTACTGTACTGTACTCTACAGTACTTTCAATATTCTTCAATATTCAATATCATCAACTTAAATTGCTCAAAAATCTTTCAACTGTTCCTTGTTCTAAAAATCAAATAGTTCACACAAGTGAAAACATTACAGATGTTCCCTGTCTGTCCTAAAAATGCATGAAAGTATTCACACAGGTGAAAAACCTTTACAATGTACTGTCGTAAAATGCATCAAAAGATTCATATAAGTGACAAACCTTACAAACGTACTGGCTTAAAATGTATCAAAGAATTCATACAGGTGAAAAAAACCTTGCAGATGATCTGTTCTAAAAATTCGAGAAATTCACATAAGTGAACAACCTTAGCAAATGTTCTGCTCCCTGTCTTAAAAATAAATTCAATAAATTCACTAAGCATCAATAAATTTACACAGGTAAACACCCTTACAAATGTGTCCTAAAAACGCATCACAGAATTAACACAGGTGAAAAACCTTATAAATATTTCCTGTTCTAAAGTGTATTAAAATTCACACAGGTGAAAACCTTACAAATATTCTGTCCTATAAATTTGAGAAATTCACACAGGTGAAAACCTTACAAATGTTCTGTCCTATAAATTTGAGAAATTCACAAGGGCGAAAAACCTTAATAAACGTCTCCCGTCCTAAAAAATGCAAGAACAAATTCACACAGGTAAAAAACCTTACAAGTATTTCATGTCCTAATAAATAAAAAAATTCACACAGATAAAAACCTTGCAAATCTTCTGTCCTGAAATGTATCTAAGAATTCACACAGATGGAAAACCTTTCAAACGTTCCCTGTCTTAAACTTGCATCAAAAAACTCACACAAATAAAAAAAATCCTTACAATTTGCAAGTGGAACATTTGTAAAGTTTTTAACCTGTGTGAATTGTTTTACTTGTGAGTGCTCTGCACCCAGGATATCGTTTTCGTGGGTGCCTGAGCCCTTGAGCACCCACGTAGTCAGCAACTATATATACAGTGTACAGGTCCCCCTCCCCAAAAAAGTTGCAAAATAGGGGAAATGTTTCAAAATGTTTTTGGCCTAGGGCCTCTAACAACCATAACGCGCCTCTGGCTAAGATGCAGGTGATACAACACAACAAAATCGTTTACATCAATAAACATTTAAATAATTTACATTTGCATAGTTCCATTAACTTAAAAATTTTTTAGCTCAATTTGTAAAAAAAAATACTATCTATAAGCGAAATATAACCTAATTTGGGACACAAAAAAAAACAGCCAAATTTAAACCATATTTTGAGACAGAAAATAAAGTAAGAAAAAAGCTGACACCATGGGGGATGGTGACACCGTGAGTAACCACTGAATGGGCACTAGTTTTCGCTACCTTATTGTATAACATTGCAGCAGTAATATCTAGTGTCACCAAAAACATTTGACCACATATTGACCCTTCTAATGTAAATGTATATTAGTGCATAATGCTTCGAATAACGCTTTTATAGCCGATGATCAAGGGTTGCCATCATGAATTGTGACACTAGGTGACATCACAAATAAGAGGAAAAATACACATAAATCGCATTTGTGAAATTCTTGATAAACATTTTTACCTGACTTTTAGTCATCTAGTCATCTCCCCCCAACTCAAATCAACTTAGGTACAAATTATAGTAAAAATCGGTTCACAGGATTATACGATTCACAGACATAAAAGAAATCTTATTTATATGGATCGTGACATTAAATGGGGCCTTTAAATATCACATATAAAGCCGTATTGTACTATACATGAATGCGTCGTAAAATAAATAACACAATGGCTTTGAACAAACAAACATTAAAAACAAACAAATCTGCATACGTAAAGACTAAAGTAGATTGAAAACGGTTCAGTCCAACAACTAACCTATCTAACACCACAGTACTGCAAAGATGAAGACCCAGTTCATTATTGAAATTTTGCTGTATTGCTTCTTATTATCTATATACACAAGACTTACGTTTGCGGGGGATTGCGAAGAATGCACCATTCGATGTACTCTATTCTCCGGACGAAAAGAAAATCCCACACAAGCCAGATATGTAAGCGAAGACTGTATTAAGAAATGCAACGGTTTATCATCACCCTGTGAAATTAACATCGACTGGAAAACAGAGGGAAAAGAGAAGAAAACTTGGCAATGCTTTCGTTGCCTGATCCAGTGCAATCTAAACAATCTTTACAAAGAGAATATCGTTAAACGAGATGCTTGTGAAAGCATGTGTATATGTTATTTCGACAATCTATGCGGAGAGAATAACCAGAGAATAATATCCGAAGGATGTTAAAAATAAATAAGCAATCATGTTTATTTGGTATGTTCAAAATATTGTGGTTCAACTGTATGTAGTTCAAAATGTCAATTTGTATCTTGTAATGACTTTTGTATTGTAATTCAAGTCAAACCATTATAATGTGATGTAAAAGTCCAGTAAAAAATTAGTTATGTCAGATTTTGCTGATTTACTTTGTTGCGTTCACAGCTTAAATTTTTGTTCAGTAAATGAATAATTACTGACAATGATAATAACTGTTTTAATACTAATTTATACAAAAATAAACAGTATGTAGGCTATTACTTCACTCACCATGTGTAAGCACAACTTGTTTTCATTTTACAACCGATATTGACAATGTTGCCACCACAATTACTCAAAGATAATAACCGATATCGAATATTTTTACTCCAAAAACGTGAATTTTAAAGAAAACAAATTGTATAATGCTAATTAATAGCCACAAAATTAAACATGCTTCTCAACCGTAGCTTATGGTACTTGCCCGAAGTCAGTTCTATTGAACATTTTCTGAAGAATTCTGAAGTTGTGGAATAAATTTTCATTTTTCCAAGATTAAATTTCATGTAATTTAAATATAAATATTTTTGCCTCTTTATTGAGGAAAATGAAAACAAAAGTGCGAATTTTTTATATGCGGTTTTTTGCGGAACGTATCTAACACATAAAAAGAGACCTTACTGCACAAACAAAAATTCTGTAATTAACTCTTATTTGTGAATTATTGACATCTGGGTGAAGAAAACGACAGTTATCTAAATGCCAATAAATTACTGTAAGAATGACAATCAACTAATATCACCATGATACATATAATCTTAAAATGCGAAATACTTTTTTCAGTCCTCCAAATACGAAATCAGTCCTTGGCCCTTGCTTAAACTTTTGCACTGCAGATATTTATTGGCAAAGTAGTTACATCAAAGTAGCAATCCAACGTAGTAGGCCTTCATCAAAAGTTATTTCATTCATAATCATGTGACTTTTTTCAATAGATAACAGCTTAGAATGTTCTACAATATTCTTAATAAAAATGCAATCTTAGTTTATCAATAGAAATAAATTGTTTATCTTGCTCGGACTTTCATCAGACAGAAAACTCCACACTGCTCGCTACCGTAATACCAGTGGTATGTATCGTCGGATATGAATACTGCATTACTTAGTGTTAGTAATACAAAATTCTAATACTTTTTTAGTGTAATATGTTTATTGTACCACAAATACAGTGGAGTATCTCATCTACTAAGGTTAGGCTGTGAATTCAACTTGTTGCAAGGTAATGGCTGGTGTATACACACTGATCACTAATCTGACAACTTCACAGGGTGTGGTTTATCAAAGTTTGATTTTAATTTTCTGTGCTTCGAAAATCAGATGAAGCTTTTAGTCAAAGTTGAAAGCAAACTTAAGCTAAGAGTATATTATTGTGTTGTATTTCATTAGGTATTGATAATAATTGAATTGTTTTGAAATCTTTACAGAAACTGAAACTTTCGTCAATCCCAATCAACATTTTTAATACGATTTATGTGAAAACATGGGGTTTAAGAGAATCTTCATCTTGTTACTACTGCAACAAATTTGCAATCTTTCCTTGGCAACAGCAGCTTTTGAAACTTTCTTAAGAATACCTACAGAATACTGTGCACCATTTTATGAATTCGTTTCTATCGGCAAGAACAATTTTTGCTTTGAGCTGGCACGAGATGTTCGTAATGACACAAGTAGAATTTACATCAGCTCTCCAAGTAGCCACTATGTCTATACAATCAGAAACGAGTACATATTCTACCTTCCATTCATTAGCCCTCAGTGTGAATGCTTTTGTAATAGGTATAAAATGAAGTACAGTAAAAACATTCGAGCAAAAGAAAATCATTGCGCTGAATCCCAAACGGATGAATCAATGTGCGTAATATACACAAAGGAGGATGTCAACAAGGATTGCCCAGAAAGTTATACTTTGTCATGCCAAATATTTTTCAGAATATTTGATGCACACGAGAAATACCACGCTGTAGAATTATCATATTTGGAAGGCATTACTACTCTACATATAAGAAACAAAAAACAAACAGAACACACTCATCCAAAAGTAACGTGGACTATCCCTCAATGGGTATCGAAAATATTGCTAAATCAAGACACCATGCTCGTTTTAGATTCACATCTCAATGAGCATCATGAAATCAAATGGTTTTACTACATGGAATGGTGGCGAACAAAGAAATTTCACAATGGTTATAGTGTTAACAAAAAAGACGAACATGATTTTCAGAAGATTGGGTGGTACCAAGTGTCGAAAAGTGGAACGATTTCTACAATTTCAAAAGACAAGGTTTGGAAACAACTCAGTATTAAACTAACCAGTTGTTCGCCATCTTTGAAATTTTTGTGGCAATTTAATGCAACCAATTTCTATGATGGTGAGAATCTAATGAAAACCATAAAAGGAAAACCTGTTGAAAATTTGCAGCTCATGGAAACAGACCAATTTGTCGACAGTCTTGTAGAGAAAAAAGTTGAAGTTGATCCAAAGGTTGCTTTGTCTCCTTCACCGATGAGTTTTACAGCTAATGTGAAGACAAACGTCGAAGGCACAAAATCATTGACACTAAACATTTCTCGAGCTTCTCCAGGATACTATGCAATTATCATAGGAAATTTGACACCTACTCCAATCTACCAAACTGATATACTTAGTACCATGCCTCAAATTATAAATGTGAACTTTCCTTTTTACATTGAGAACGCGTGGATATGTCTCGAAGGACCGAATACAGCATTGCACGGATATGTGTACATGAACACGTCAATATACATGAGAATAAGCATAATAATGCATATGAAAATACTTCAATTCGTTTGATTGATCAAAATAAGAATTCAGTTACAAATGATTCCAACGATTTCACCGCGCAAAAAGGTGATGAAAAAAGTTTATATATTGCAATTGGATCGATTATACTGATAATTGTACTAGTGGTGGCTGTAGTGCTGATTCTACTTTGTCATAATCATAAACATCAAGTCCGACAACACAGTCCATTCAATGTTATAGCACGTTGGTTTCGAATCACATCACAAGGTAAAAATATTACAATTACTGTTCTAATTACAAGTACCTCTTATGCCCGATAAACTTGTTTTGTTCAAACTAAGTCCTACATGATGAAATTAAAATCCAAGGTGGAAAATAAAAATGAAACAATGTCTTACCTTAGACTAACTGACCGGGTAGCCTGAAGATGAAAAATAACCGATGTGGAATTGGAAAGGAAAAGTGAATTTCTTGAAGTGCAAATTATCAGTGTAAATTAAAGTGTAAATGGGTTAACAAAAATTGTTATTCGAGGATCATGATGGGCTGGCGTGAACCTTTGAATATAGGTGTTAAAATTAATATGATTAAAGGTATGTATGAAAGGGTGTCTCAGATGAATGCTATCTGGACGAAGATGTGACATTGTTAAAAGAATGTTTGAGAGAGAATGAATACCCTGAGGAAGTGATTGATAGGGGTTTTAGGGGAGTGGGATGTACAACGGGAAACAAGAATGATGATGTGAAAAATTATTCTAAAAGAATTGGATTAACTTACTTGGGAAAAGTTTCTGATAAAATTGGGAAATTTTCACGTAGTTCAGGATTGGAATTTTATTTGAAAAAGGCTTCAACTGCGGGAAGATGTTTGGGCAGAAAGAAAGTCTGGAAAGATGGGGATGAAAGAGGTGTTGTTTACTGTTTTGGATGTAGGAATTGAGAAAAAATATGTGGGTGAAACTGGACAATGTGTGAAGGATCGTATTTATCAACATGGTTATGCGGTCACCAATTTGAATCGTGCGAATGCGGCTTGTGTGCATTGGATGGACTTAGGACATCCAATGCACACAATCTGGATGTGGAGTCGGAGTCGGTTCTGGAGTCGGTTAAGGTGATTGACAGAGAAAGAAGATGGACTGCGAGATAAATCAGAGAAGACATAGCGATTGACAGTTTTTCGAATTTAAATACTGGATGAAAATTTGAGGGGATGTGGGGGAAATCTGTTTGGGAGAAAGTGAAATATGGATAAATGTATTTGGGGCTTTTTTGGTATGTTCGTTTTTGTGTTTGTATGTTTTTGGGTTTTTTTTTTGTTTTTGTTTTTTTTAGTTTAGTTTTTTGTTTTGAGTTTTTTGTTTTTTCACTTAGTTGGTTGGTAGTGTTCTTTTTTATGTATGAATGTAGTGTGATTTTGTTAGTGAGTGCGTGCTGGCGCGAGTTAGGAGAGAGGAGCAGGAATAGTTGGTAGCTTTGTAGCTTTGTGGATGAGGAATTCATTGTTGGTTTTCGTCTTTTCTGTTTGTGTCTTGTTTTGTTTTGTATTTTTACTGTGACCAAGCCTCTAGGTAAAAGTTTTTTTTACAAAAAAGAGGACGAAACGTCGGTTATTTTTCATTTTCAGGCTACCCGGTCAGTTGGTCTACGGTAGAACATTGTTTCATTTTTATTTTTCACCTTGCATTTTAATTTCATGATGATTTTTGGGGTAGGAAATTTTAAATTATAAGTCCTACATGTTTAACTTTATACATTTTACATTAAAACTAACTTTCAGAAATTACTTGCAGATCATAACCACCCTAACTACCAGCCTACTCAAGAAACTGAGGCGTGTCAGCTTACAAGAGGAGAACATCAAGCTCCATAAAATTACCACATATTCAGTAATGAAAGAAACTAAGATCCATCAAGCTTCTTATTGGTAATTAATTCAATCAAAGAGCCTGGTGTAAAATGGAGTATGTAACATTTTTGTCAATATGACGTGGAAGCATTTTTGAATGTGTTAAGTCCAATCTATCTTCCTAACGCATACTTTTGAGCAAAACAACGACATGTGCAAAAATATTAGTGCAAGAAGTGCGAAGTGGCTCATTTTCAGCAAGGCAAGTTCAAATCTTTAAAAGCGTTTTCCTCGAAATTATAAAAAAGGTAGTTAACGCCCTTTTACACCAGACCCTTCAATTATTACCGACAGTAAAAGTTTTTAATCATTAGTATAGTGTGTCTATTTATATATTTACATGTATTTGTATATTTCAGGTGAACTGTTAGCATGCTACGAGGGTCGTTTGACAAATAGTGAACCCACGTGTGAAGGGGAGATGTGGCAACGAAATGAAGTTTCAAGTTCGTGGCATTTTTTAGTGCAACTCGCCACCCGTTCATTAATTCCCGTCTCTTGCAGAACTTGAGAACCGAGGAATGTCCTGGAATACTGGGACGTGATGTGATCATCCACCAAGACAATGCGTTTCCAATGCAGTTTGATGTGCCCTGTCACACTGTCCGCGCGTCCTTGCAGAACATCCATGAATGTGACTTTAATCCTCCGAACTTTTCAAATGCAACGTTAAAAGGAAACTTAAGTTAGTATAACATTATCCTGTACTCCACTGAGTATGACAATAATCGATTGGCTTATTTACAGAAACTGGTACTTTCATCAAACCCTATCAACATTTGAATACCGTATGATTTATCTGAAAACATCAAGTTTAATAAAATCTTCATATTGTTACTAATACAGCAAATTAGTGATGTTTCATTAGCAACTGGACCTTTTGAAACTATCTTCAAAACACCTAGGGACTACTGTACACCGTTTTATAAATCCGTCTTTATCGGCAAGAACAATGTTTGTTTTGAGCTGGCACATGGTTCACACTGTGGCTCAAGTAGAATTTACACAAGCTCTCCAAGTAGCCACTATATCTATACAATCAAAAACTACTGCATATTCTACTTTCCATTCATTTTCCCTCGGTGTGACTGGTTTTGTAATAGGTGTACAACGAAGTACAGTGAAAAACTTCAGGCATTGAAAAATTCAATACTAATATATTACGGTGCTAATGTTACAATGATAACTAGCATAATTACAATACAAATCAATTGCAGTTTTCGAGAACTCAGTCAGTCATTGGCTTGTGTGTGCTGTGTATTATATCCTACTTTTTAAACAACTATTAGTTACTAGAGGTCACCCCGTGCAGAAGCACGGGCGCTAGTTAATTAAAACATGCGATCAAAAAGAACGCTCCTACTAAT
>JAQIWH010000755.1:0-41214 GCA_034695005.1 Cryptops parisi | reverse complement strand
GCATCGATTTGAAAAAGTACCCAAAATATGCAATTGCATATGCATCTATGCAAATGCATAAACATCCGGGCCCTAGTGATAATTGAAAATGGGTTTGCATTATACAAATAGGCCTAGTAATGAAAATTGTGTGGGTTTGCATTATACAAAAATAGGCCTATTACTATTCACCTATCTTACAAAGAAATTTTTTTATAGTTGATTCATAATTCATCAGGATAATAATTATAAATGATAATTATTTGTTGCAATAATTGATGCAACTAATGTAACGAGTGATTTAGAAATGATTATATAGAGTTGATGTCATTTCCGTATTTTTGCGAATATAAGACACGACATTTAAGTAAAAAATAAATTATATTGGATGCATCAGATTAAAGATGCCACACATGAGATACACCTACGACTTACAGCTTACTGAACAATGAAACTTAGCTGTGATTGGCTCTAAGTGTAATGTGTTTTGTAATAAAGACACTCACTGGAGGATACTGAAGATCCAAATTAACACCCTTATTCATATATATTTTATAGTCTACCGGTAATATGGTAAATAACGATTTTGTACCTAGTTGTTTATTATGAGATGTCCACGAACATAAGACGCAGCTGGAGAGTGCCTTGTGCAAAATCTTGTACAAAATGCATCTTATATTCGCGAAAATACGGCATATTTATCTACTTTTGTCATGTTTTATTTAGTTTTCATTGGCCGTGAGTTGAATTTGTTAACTGTAGGTAGCCAAAAAAGGCTATTTTATATTTTGCTAGTGCATTGTTATTTGGATTTTATTTGGATATTTCACTAACGATATAATTCTTTATGCTAGGCTATCCTAAAACTGGTTAACAAGGGATCGGAAACTTTCAAAAGTAAGTGAACCAGTACGTTTAAATGACATGTGGAATGGATGTACTCTCGGCATGTGTGTCAAAGTGCTTATGGAGCACAATGTCGTGGTCTCTAGCTTATTTCAGTCTGCTGTTATTTAAAAACTGTTCTAACTTTAGATTCTCAATATGATTGTCTACAAAACTGGAGAATTTTTCAAAGAATTTATTTTGTTTGTATTCCCCTGATGCAAGGAATTTTGATTTTAATTGCGGCTCTGATGTACCTATTGCTTTGTGCGATTTTTGCAAAGAGATATTTGTCGTGGCATAATACTAGCAACGGCCTTGTCAACTAACGGTGTCTCATCATTGCCCTGTTGTGTGGATTACTCAAAAAGAATTAGTTCAATTGCATCGACTTAAACTGGCCCACATTGTGATTTATTTTGGGGAGCTGGGCATACCGCTTTTCACCAGTTTGGTGAAAACTATTTTTAATGTCGTGAGTCCTGAAAGAGAGGAAATTTTATCAAACCCTACCCTGCTGCTGCTGCTTGCTCGCAGATCGGTAAGCTCGACACTTTGATTTAGTTTGTAAGCACAAACGTAAAGTAGTTATAATTTTCAAAAATGCATGCAGGATACAATCTATTTGTAAAATCTTTGTGTGGTGCATGTGTGCTTAAAATAGTAACTTGGAAGTGCGTGTATTGCTAATGCTTAACCATGGAGTTGAGGCTTAACATTGAACTGTTAGTGCAGTTGCTGAAATGTGGTCTTTTTAAGATACATGTTTATAATCATAAAATTTGATATATTTTATTTAAAAAGTTTATGTCATCTACAATAATTACAATGTTGGGTTATTAATATTTTTTTTAGAATTTTATGAAAATGGTTCAATTTCAATATTTATGGGCTGTATGCTACACACAGTATCTAAAGTCATTATCTGGATCAGCGAAACATGGCAATATTTAAAATAAATGTATTATATGTATATTTGTATTCATAATACAAAAAAAAAGGGTTCAAACAAATAACATATGCTAACAACTATAATTACATTTTTCGTGGGCACTATTGGTATCGCCATAAATCTCAAACCGGTCAGCGGCATTGCGAAACACATTTACAAGCATTTTATGAGTTATTTTTCAACAAAAGTAATTAGTTATGGACAGTTTTAGCACAATGTAAGTACTTATATTTTGTATAAGTATATGCATGTCATAAAAACATTTACTCGCCTGTTTTGCCAAATAGTGACTTTAGGATCACCCTGTATATTAATACATAGTATCCAGATTTTTTGAGGAAATAAGTACAGCAAATCTGAGTGTATACATGAAGGTTAATGTAACTTTATTAAATTTTATTAACATTATTAATTAAAGTACAGTATTCAGACATTTGAAAGGGAATTTTATAATGCTTATTAATTTAGATTTAATAATGAATTGAGTTTTTAGATCCTACGGTTTGCAAAGATCTCAGGTGCATTATAATCGCCATTCAATTCGAAATTTAGTATTACTGTATAATAATAAATAAATAAATAAATAAATAAAGAGCTTGCTGTATGTGAAATATTACCTACTATAGCAGTGAACAATTGAGTTATATGAGAATGAATTAATGATTTGCTTAACATTATGATACATTCTATTTTCTGTACATGAGATGCATTTTTATTTTGATTCCTCGATATACAGGGTGGAAAATAACCATTTGCTATGGGGTCTACAACTTTAATTGTATGCACTGTTGCGAAGTGAATTTTGTATTCTAATGACGCATGTGTATGTATTTTGTTGCAGATTTTGGAGAATGGTGAATTTTAATGGCTAAGTTATTAAATGACAGCAAGCAATGGTGGGTTGATCGGATTCATGCTAATCCATTTCTGATTAATGAACGTTACACCAACTTGTTTCATTGTTTCCCTGTACACATTGGTACAAATCCAATCAACGCACCGGTTGCTCTTTTTTGTCATTAATTAAGTTAGCCGTTATTCACCTGGAACAGAATACATACACATGAGTAATTGGTTTTAGAACATATTACGTACAGTTCACAGCAATGCGTGTCATTAAAGACAAATGGTTATTTTTCACCTCGTGTGTATTTTTCTAGTAATTTGTATTTTTTTTATATACTGTAAGTTTCTTATTTTTTAACATTTATCCGACACTGGTGACTAATCGTTTATCTTATCAATTAACACATCTTTTGGGGTTAGATAATTCAAGGTGGGTATTGCACATGCTCTTAAACTTTAGTAGAAACCACGTGGTTCATGCATGGTTACGGATATGTTTATTTGCATTCATGCTTTGTCCCTGGACCTTGGGTTTAATTTTGCCTGCTATTTAAACAAATTTGTAAGTATCACGCTATATTTTGTATTCGTTGTTTTCATAATCTGACATCATAGGTTGGCGATACAGTAGCTTGCTATTTAGTATCCAAATATACGGCATAGTTATTTTAATGCCAAAAAAAAATGTAAATTTAACAATTTGGCATCGCAATTTGTTGTTGACATGGTAGGCCAAATCCAACGTTTGGCTCATATATGCTTTTGGTACAAATCAGGATTTGTTGACGAACAAATGCTTTTAATTTGTTCCTGTTTACGTTGCTATTCTAATTTGTTGATCCAATTTATTAAATGCATAGTTGACTCTGAAAGCGTGAAATTATTTCATTTTGCAGTGCTGCTCAGGACTTTAGTTTGTGATCGTTCTCGACAATGCCACGGGCATCGAAGGACAGTGGCAGCAACGCCTCAGTAAGGAGACGTAATCGACACAGGAATCGCAAGAAAAATAGGATGGTTCCTAAAGTGCTGAGAGAGGACGAAGAGGAAGATGATGAAAAGGACGAATCCAGTGAACAAGTTCAACAGTTGTTGCCGCTACGCACCAAAGGGAACATTGCAAAACCCACAAAACCTAAGACCATCCAGCAGAATGGTTCACAAACGTTTGCTAGTGTCAACATTGACGAAGGGTTGGAGTTACGGGACATGGACACGTACGTTACTAAACGGAAATCCAAAACTGCTCAAGAACATACTGTTGTAGTAAGTCCCGAGGAAACGTCATGGAGTATAGCGTTTCAAGTGTTCATCCCATTTCTAATAGCAGGCTTTGGCATGGTTGGAGCTGGTCTAGTCTTAGATATTGTACAGGTATGGAACTTGTTTATTCTTTTCCTAATCTCAGTGTTTGTTGTTTTCCACTGCATGGAATCAACTTCATAATGGGAATACATAAATAACTTTGCATTGTTTACAATTGTTGATAGGTTGTTTTTTTATATTTATATATTATATATAAAACTAGATTTTATACTTGTATTTTAATTAAGAATAACAATCAGCACAATGTTCATAGATGTATAAGGTATTGGTAAAATTAGGTTTCTGTTCCACTAGTCAAAAATCTTTTTACGAACTTCAGCAAGACAGGTTGACAGTTGCTTTGCAAAAGGTACAAAGTGTGGAAAAACAAATATTTAGTAGCATTTAACTAATGTCTTTAAGTGGTAAACTTCTACTTTAGGTTGGTGGTCAGTTTAGGCAAAATACCATTACTGTAAGATAAACGAAATATTTTAACGTTGTATCTTCTAACGAACCTAATCTGTGGTACCTTTTCTGTTTGGGGTCTGCCAGCAGTTCAGTGCTACTTGGTTATGGGTTTGTTTTGCAAGTTAGGTTAGGAAAAAATCAAAAACATATAAACATGTGATTCATTTTTTTTTCCTAACCTAACCAGCAAAACAAACCCATAACCAAGTACCCTGAACTGCTGGTGGACCCCAAACAGAGAAGGTTACCTATCCTGATATCTACACCCATAGATACTAGGAGTAGATTAGGTAAAAAAAACAAAACAATAACAACATTGAACTATTCCATTTATATTAACAATATTTTTCTTAAGCTTCGCCAACCTAAGTGTAAAAGTTTACGGTCAAAAGTTTTGTCAAATGATAGTGACAGTTATAGTATGCTGTTATTATTGGTTTTGAAATGTGTACAAATAGGAACGCTGAGTATATACGAGGGACCTCTCAGAAGTTCTCAAAATAGGTTCATTAAAAATCGTACACTACAATAAAAATTGATTGACTTTATCTTCGTAATCAAAGTAATTTCCTACTGGATTTGTTCCAGCATGATTTTAATGCCCGTCAACAGAAAGTCATTTTCCGATAGCCTTTTCTGCATGTCCTGGGGTACCTCTATTGTGTCTCCATCATTTTCTCTCGAGCTTCGGTTCCATTTTTAGGAATAAAAACAAAAGTCACAGGGGAGTGCGTAAAAATGCAAAAAAGCATGAAAATATTTTCAATAGAAACTAATGATAAATGTGGTAGCAGCTTCATTCAAACAACCGTTTTACTTTTAAAGTTTGCAATGTCATCCATTGAACGTCCAGTTGTACTGCAGAACAGAGTTTGGAACAACCATAACTTTTACACCAACAATGATTAATTAAAGAGTTTCAAGCTTTTGATTTCACCAACTTGTAATGAAAGATGTTAGTGGTTGGCTTGAATTTTTCACTGCTTAACTTGTTCTGCTTCTTCTCAAGTAGAAATTTCTGCTGTGGCGTACACGGTAGTTATCACTAAGTTCTATGATTCTTCAAAGAGATAGGCTTGTGTTATATTGATACTTTAATTTTATTCTCAGATAGTTGTATGATCATGTGCTATTAAGCTTCAAAATGTGGTTTCGCTAATTTAATGTCAATTTTCAGCATTGGAAAGTATTTAAAGAAGTGTCCGAAGTTTTCATTTTAGTTCCCGCCCTTTTGGGTTTGAAAGGGAATTTAGAAATGACTCTAGCATCTAGATTATCGACTCAGGTAAAAACTCAAACTCACGTGTATATTTTAAATTGTCGCACCGTTTACATCATTAACATATGAAATAATTTATTATTTTATTATATGCTGGTTCTAGGCCAATTTAGGCAACATGGATAAAGCTTCTGAACAGTGGAACATGATTGTTGCCAACATGGCCTTAATTCAAGTACGATATTTAAATGTCTATTGTTTGTATATGTTTGTTCACTGCTGAAACAACTATCCAGTTACATTTATACATGAAACCCAAACTTTTGTCATTGATTTTTCAACTCAGTGTCAAGCAACGGTGGTTGGCTTTCTTGCTTCTGTCGCTGCCATGATATTTGGTTGGATTCCCGAAGGATCCTTTAACATCAACCATGCACTTCTCTTGTGTGCTAGTAGCTTGGTTACGGCATCGTTGGCCAGTTTTGTTTTAGGTTTGAGTTGTTTTTTGTTTTTTTTTAAAACATTAATCTTACCTTAATACAATTACGTTATTGGTTTTCTTTAAGTCGGCAATCCAAGTGTTGTTCGATGGATTAAAAATCCAATCTTTATTTTTTTGCAGGCTGCATAATGGTTGGTGTTGTTATTCTTTCTCGCCGTTGCAACATTAATCCCGACAATGTCGCTACTCCGATTGCTGCAAGTCTCGGAGATTTAACAACACTGGCCTTGTTATCAGGCATCTCGACGTTCTTGTTTAATGCCATCGGTATGCGACTTTTATGATGGTTACTTAACGAAGATTTATTTTATTGCGACAAAAAAAATTAATTGCTCACGTCTTTGTTCTCTTTTTTGCGTGGCAGGTAAACAAGTGTGGCTAGCGCCGACAATCATTGTAGTATTTTTGCTTGCCACTCCTCTATGGGGATATTTAGCCAAACGCAACAGATATACGGCGGATATTTTGTATACAGGTTGGACACCAGTCATAGCAGCGATGGGCATAAGCAGGTGTGATTTTGTTATTGTATATCTGCAAATTTCAACTGCATTTCGGCACTAGAAACAAATTTTGTTCAATATACCACTAATTCTGTTTATTTTGTTTTCACAGCATTGGAGGTTTAATATTAGATTTTACTGTTAGTATTTTCAAAGGGATAGCCGTGTTTCAGCCTGTTATTAATGGTACGTTTGAATAGCAATTCCACATTTTCTCTTATATATGTATAACTGAATATTTTTTAGTAACAGTAAGTCTTAAATGTTTTCTTAAATATTGTGTTGATATATCTTTTTTTTTGTTGTGAATTTATAGTTCAAATAATAAAGATGTTATATAGGGTCGTATAACTTGTATTTTTGTGTCTTAGGTGTGGGTGGAAACTTGGTGGCAGTCCAAGCCAGCCGAATTTCAACATCTTTGCATCAAGTATCGACACTAGGGGTTTTGCCGAGCGGTACACCAAAACTTTGTATTAGTCCACTGTCAACGTTTTTTGCATCAGGTAATGTTGATATTTATTTATTTTGTATACTACAGGGTGTCCCAGCTACTTCCGAATGGTGCTACTTTTTATTGCTCTTGAAATTAATTTTAAAGGAAATCGCATTGTCAAGTTTTAAACAATGCGTTGTAGGTATCAAGTCTTATTTAGAAAGTTGTAGGCATGAGCCCATATAGTCATAATCTAGTGTCGTTTCATTGTCCAAAATTTCAACTTAAAAAAGAAAATTATCTAAACAATAGCTATTGCAACACACCATCTTATGCAGCAGCAGCTTCGCTGCATAGCAAGAGTTGTATGCAGTGAAGCAGTGCACCCTAGCAGTGCATTAGCTATTTCAAAGATTTATGGCCATTTCTTTAACATGAATTTTGTTTTATTTTTGTTTCACTCAACCTGCAGGAAAACATTCACGGACAGCGAGAGTTCTGATGCTGATGGTCATTCCCGGCCATTTAATATTTGCATACACTATATCTTACATACAGGCCGGGCATACGTCTTTAACGCCAGTTTTTGTTTGCGTGTATCTTCTGGTAGCAATGATCCAGGTAAGAAAAGAAAGTTGACATTGAGAACCTTGGTTTTCATTATTTTTGTGAGTAAAATCTATGTAGCAGCATTTGCTAGCAATAATTTAAATGTAACAACTTGACAAAGCAATTTTATAATGCAAACAAACACAGTACAGCACTACAATAGTGATCTTCGATTATTTTTTTTTTTCAATTTGTGATTTTGTTCAATTTGCGCTTTTTTCGATTTTCTCGATTTATTTTGGAATTTTGATTTTTTGGATTTTGGATCTTTTTGAGTTTTGCTCATTTTGAGTTTTAATTTTTCAACTTGCAATTTTTTTAAATTTTGACTTTTTTTTTTCAAATTTAGATTTTTTGATTATCGTTTTTTTTTTTTTGTTATAACCGATAATCATTTTTCATTTATTGGATTTTAGATTTTTTGGGAATTAAGAGAATTTTCTATTTTTTATACTAAAATATAATGAGTATGACTGCACTGTGTTGTCTTAAAACGTTAAATTTAAAATGTTAACTGCCCAGTGTTGGATTAAACGTTAAAATAATCTTTGCAAATAATGTTGCAAGTTTTTTTTTCCGATGTACTCTCGAGTATGGATGTTACTCATGTCAAAAAAATTTGGAACTTTTTGTTTTACGTTTTGTTCTGTGTGAGCAAAAATAAATCACCATTTATTAATTGGTAGGTGTTTCTCTTGCTCTACATCGCCTACATCATGGTGCATTGGATGTGGACGAAAGAAATCGATCCTGATAATTCCGCGATTCCTTACCTCACGGCGATTGGAGATCTGCTAGGAACGGCATTCCTCGCCGTTGCTTTCCAATTCCTTTATCTGATAGGAGATAAGGACAGTGACGTCGGTGACTAGGAACGGTCACAATTGTGAGCGGGCACTTGAACTTTCAGCAGCATGGACTGTCATAAAAATAAAAATATAGCAGCTTTTTATTGAGACTCGTGGACTGTGAATAAATTTATCAAAAAGTTTTTCAATGAGGAACTGGGATCTGAAGAATTAATCATTGATCGCATTCGTTGAGTTATAATTTTTATTTTTTTGAAATTCATTCAACTAATTGCTGTTTATACACACCAAAAATACGGAACATGAGTGAAGAGTGAACAATTAAGGTTGTTTTTGTTTCATCTACAACTTTTTGTTGAAAAATACAAACAAACAAACTGAAAAAAAAAAGACAACAAGAAATAGTGTTATGCCCCGAGGGTACGTTTTATATGATTATTATCACATATAAAATAGTTTTTATTAGAGTTTTGAAACTACTTAAAACAAGAAGTTTTTGAATCTGAAAAAGTCACATATATATTTGCATTATTCTAGAAAATACCAACAACTGTACAGTTTCTGTTTATATTATTATTATTATTATTATTATTATCATCATCTACGATTTCTGTCTCGGACGATTTTTAAAGGAGTGTTTTTAAGATCTTTTATCGCATGAACATCGGATGTTCCTATAAATCACACTTGAGGAAGAAAAACCAAAACGTAATCTCTGCTAGTGTGTGAAGGTTTTGTTTTGCCAATACGATGTTTTCCATGTGCCGTCGCGTGCATTTGAATTGAATCATTTGTATTTATTATGAAGTCTATTAAGAAATTTTGTTTATGCAGATTGTTTTTAATTTTTCAGCAGGGTAGAGATATAAGATTGTTGATTTTATTTTTTATGAGTTTGCTTTGGAAAAAGACAATTTTGGTTTCTAAATGAATTAAAAAATTATGAGTATGTATATCATGAGCTGTGAGAATTTTCAGCGTAGTATACATTGCACCATTGGATTGTCTTAAACCATAGGGAACATACAACCCCTGGCAAAAAGGATTTGATATTTTTTACCACAGACATGAATTCTGCTCATATATTGTTGTAAGTGGTGACCATGTGATTTTGTCAAAAAACAAACAATGGGTAGATAGTGTATTATTTAGACAACCAAATGGTAGTTTACAAACTCAAATTAATGAATACATTTCTAACTTCTAATAGAATTGGAAAAAAGTATTTGATAGGGCCTTTGAATGGAAACAAGTTTATGATAATTTGACGTTTTACTACTTTAACCATTGTTTATGCCAGAACCTCACTGATACAACTTGATATTCTGTTATTATTTGTCATTCAGTACACTAATCACTTAACTAATCACTGAATAACATGCTAACATGGCACCTAACCATGAGTTACCAGATGATGCGATTTTTTTTTATTGTTCCCAAAGAATCGATGTCCATTTTCTTTTTCAAAGAAAATGGACATTGATTAGGTTAGGTTTTGTAGTTTTGACTTTATCCAAGTCAAAACTCTAATCTTGATTCTATTGGATTTGGAAGTGTTTTTGGCAAATTCACTACTACCATGCCATCGACTCCAAATGCTTTTTCATCTTCATCTAGTAGTAGTGAATGTACCTTTCCCTGTACAAGTCAAAAAAATTGTAGACTACCCCAGACACTCCAGCACACATGAACAATTTGAATCCCCATTCATGTGGTTTAGTAGTGGACTGGGTCTTAAAACCATCCTGGGCATTCTATTCACCTATCAGGGGGGACTCCTCTTCATTAATTTTTTATCTGGTCTACGGACCAGCGGCCCACCGGGATTGCTCAAATGCCCAATGGCTAGTTCGCCAGTGATGTGGTTTGTTTTGGATATATGGGCTGAGATTTCCTGCTCTGGTGCCTTTATAGGGTACCGTCGTCTCATCAATGGAGTGGCCTTTTTGGGAAAATTTCTCTGAATTTGATAACTATTGCCTCTAATACTGGTCTAAATTTTATATAGCCTGTCATTACTTTGGTCTAGTTTGAATTCTCTGCGACTTTCTCATAATGACAGACTTGACTCCAGTAGTCAGTGTAGGAAAGCATGTGGACAATTTTCATTAGCAAGAGAAGTAAAAATTGCTCAATCTCATGAGTAGGGCAACCCAAAAAAATGCAAATGCATATATTTTTTTCATGCGTCTGATAAAGGAATGGAGTAGACACAAATCTGTTTCAGGATAAACAGAAGTTTGACCCATATTTATTTAGGCATATTTTCTTTTCTAGAGCTATAATTGCATATTTCGGATCTTAAAGCATTTGTTTTTGGAAAAACTGCATATTTTCAGTTCATATTTTGCCTATTTTGAATGTTTGTTGTTTCATTTTTATATAAGTACAGTAAAATAGTGAACAGGGCTTTCTTGAACAATATTTTGCCATTGTCAATTGAATTTCGGCATGTTTGGCTGGAAGTATCCACATCACAGATGATGCAACAATAGACAAATATATGTAGTCTACTATTAGGGAAGCAATAATAATCAATTTGCAAGAGTGTTCTACTACAGTCAAAAAATGGAACGTTTAGTCATTTATTGAAACCAAAATCTTGATTCGTTTTAATTTCCTTCGATTTTAGACACCACAAAATGTCATTGGAATCTTTCGAATCCTCACCTAAAAATACTGTTGAAACTTTGGAAAGAATAATTTAAACTCTATCTAATAACCCTTCACAAATTGGTGTTTATACTGTTTTTGTTAGCATAACTTAATGTGTATCTGTTTAATTCTTTAATTTATGTGCATCCCCTGTTAGAAACGGGCTTTATTGACTTATCTGACTTGTTGATTTAGGGATTTTCAATTTCATATATTTGGTTGGTACATTGTACTACTTGACATTTATTGTGCTCATGTAATTTTATGGTCATAATCAGTGTTGATCTGGCCAAGAACCTGGTTGCAATGTTCATAAATAACAAAAAAACGGTATTTTTTTAGCACATTGGGTATCATAACTGATAGTAAACGAAGATGCTATCGAATCGTCATGACATGACATAGTATAATATGCCATGGTATAATCACAAAGAGGGGATTTATCTATTTCACCAATGACCAATTTATAAGGTTGGACTTGGAATTGTAAGCAATTTTAGCACCAAGGTTATAGACTTTAGTTAGATCACTAAATTTTCACTAATTCATTGCTGTATGTGTACACAGGTCAGTCGATGAGGAGAAAGGTGTATCGTTGAAAATTGAGATGTCTAAATTCGTGAAAATGAAACTCCAGATATGGCAACCACAGCTTCTCAGGTAACATTCCATTTTGTTCAATTACCTAGCTTAAACCACAGATAGTTATTGCACTGACACACACTCCCTACTTCAATTGTGTCATCGAAAGAGTAGTTTTGTTCAATTTGGGTAACATTGAAAATGTTGGATCCAGTGTTGTAAGGCAGTTCGTTCCAAGTGAAAAAGCCACTAAAGTAGACTACGTTTTGTGCTATCAAATAATTAAAAACATTTATTTAATATATAGTAGAACCTCGTCTACCCGAACTGTTCGGACTAAGGGTTTGAAAAAATGAAAATTTTGGATAATCGAATGTTTAATAAAAAAATAGCACATTTTTATACTCTTTCTATTAGCTTTACTTTTAAGTCGTCTGGGAATTGAACGTATACTGCCATCCACAGCCGTTTATGAGAATATACTGTATAATCCAATGTACCAAAAACACACAAAACGAAACCAGCATAAGTCTCACGCATAACTAAACAACAGCGTAACTCCAATGTAAAAAAAATTGCATATATAAATAAACCCAAAATTGCTAAAATGGAATTTCTGAACTCAAAATTCGCATAAATACAATATTGAATTACTCAACAATCGCTTTAAATTCGCATAAATCGAAACATGCAAAAATAAAAAATGTTTGCTTTTTTTCATTATGTATGTAGGATACATACAGTAGGCTTACTTGTTAGATTGGAAAAGCCAAAAAATTAATTCAACACATGTGGTACAGCATCTAATTGTTATAAAATTCTAAATCTGCCTCCTACTCCTCCTCACCAGTTACTTTTTTATATTTTTTTATATTTTGCAGACCAAGGGTCTAATACACAAAAACATCAAAGAAACAGATACACAAGAGTAAAACTTATTGGACCAAAAAATGGGACCAATTAAATCAAAAAAACATACGTCTTTTAAATCTTATCAACCATGCGATAGTGAATTTTCAACTTTGAAACTTTCTGACATATAGCCAACTTTATTAGTTATGTTTCTATAACAACCACAATAACAACAATCTAACAAACTAAAACAATCTGGCAATTCCAGCAAACTATAGAAACAACCTTGCTTCCAGTAAAGAATTTTTTTACAAGCGCGTGCTTCCTCACCAGTGCCACTGTGTGTGAAAAGTCCGAAATAAAAAATAAATACTCCAACTGTAGCGAATATTGCGCAGCAATATGAGCTAAACGAATAAATAACTTTCCCGTCAATTTTGACCGGCTATTTGCTAGTTGTATAATAAAACTACACACACAAAATACAGAGCATTATCAAATTTAATTTATAATGTATTTTCATGATCATGAAAATAAAATCAAGTTTCATTTTGATTGAGGCTGGTCATACGACTTTGAGCATTATCTTTCTGGGTGACAAAGAGTTCCAGTTAATCAAGGCTTTACTTTATGTGTATTTTCGTTGGAAGATTTGTCGTAGGTCATTGGCAAGACGAATTATACAATCATTGAATTATAGTCTACTTAACTTAAAAAATGGAAAAATACACAATTGTGCTCAGGAATACATTCCTAAAATGTTCCGAATAATCAATTTCTCAGTTCTTCCAGTAAAAGTAATATTGGAATCAGTGACGGATTAAGAACCAACTTGGGTGGGGGAGGGGCACCTAAAATTAAATTATATGACGAATATGTCTAAAAATGACATCTTTTTCGTAGCAAATCAAACTCTAAATGAGTGTTTAAACCCCAAAATATGCACAGTTTAGCCAATTTTGCTTCCCGTTTCTTCACGAAATATCCACATAGCATTAAACACATCAATGAACTAAACATGTTCCGGGGGGGGGGGAGCTATAATCCATCAGTGAGTGAACCTGTTTGGCTTCCTGTTTTATCGAATATAATAGACGAATTCGCACTTTCAAATTGAGCATGAATCTCATAAAGTTAGGTATTTTTAAATCCAAAAATAAATCAAGTACCGGTACATACATTTTTAAAATAAAGAATTATAGAGAATTATTTTTTGGGGAACATGTCTCTTTAATTTTCATACTATTTGAAAGGCGTTAGCGTACAAATAAAACTCGCTATTTCCATTCCTTATAGGACTTTCACAATCGATTTTCACACGGTTGTTACAAAAACAATAATTGTGTACAAGAAACATTTCCAGACGCGTCCACCATATATCCCACACCCACCTAAAAGAAAACAAATTAATGCATAGAATATCCAGATTTAATTGACATGTTTTTTGTTTTTTCCAATGTACATACTCCCCCTCGAAGCCTTGTTTCCAATAAGAAGGCATCCACTCATTCGACCAGGAGTAGACGAATTTCTTTAAATTACCGCAATGCTTTTTAAGAGCGCACAAAGTTGCAGAAGTTAAACGATAATTCCCGAGCAAAACCATGGTGTTTAACCTATAGGATAGACAGAGGCAGAATTTTTGTTAGACAGAAGGGAGAAAAACTCTATTTTCGAACGTTTAAACAATTTTTTATACATCGTTTGTTTGCTCACTTGAGACACTTTTTAACGAGGTACAACATGTCTTCGTCGTCAATTCTGAAACAACTGGTCAAGTCGAGGTGTTCTAACATTGGGCAATGATCAGCCAAGGCTTGTAAATCCTTTCCATCTACGCCAAGGCATCCTGCTAGGCAGATTTTGGTTAGTCCGTAATTATTTTGGGCCAAAGTTTGTACAGCCCCCGTGGACAGACGAAAGCATCTGGTTAAATCAACCTCTTTTAATCCGTGGTTGCGTTCCAACACACGCTGTAAGTGCTTCGTTTCCAACCAACGAAATCCTTTTAGGGACAAATGGGTGACATTGTCATTTTCAAGGATATGTTGCAGTAATTCTGTGACGTTGATTCTTCTGAGTGTTTCTTCCGACAACGCGATGCGATTCTGGCACCGAATGTACGTATCTACCAAATGGCGGAAGTGTATGCAAACCTTTCTTAGGGTAAACAGATCGTTCCATTCGAGAATTGGAAACAGTCTGTAGTGAAGGATGTTCACAGGCAACGTAAGAAGTAGAGATTCGGTGTCATCCATCGTCCTTCACCAAACAGTTAAATCTTGGTTCTGTTATATCTGTTATATTCTGTTATATGATAGTAGTCACTTGAAACTTCAAAGTGAATAGCTATAATAATTATGTATACACTGTGTGTGATTCAAAGTCCATACATACATATATATTATATGTATGCACGTTGTGTGTGATTCACTTTGAGTCTGGCGTTCCCTTTGTTGAAGAAGAACGGACCTTAGGGGTTAAAGCCATAGCAGCGAACCCTGTTGCAAAGATAACGAAAACTGCCCTTAAGCAAAACAGGGACCTATCCACCAATGTCAATGTGAGCCATCACTGAGCACCGATGCAAGCGATAGACATCAAAATAACCTACACCTATACTTATGCCTCTGGCTAGCCTCTATACCTATACACTAGACAGCAAACGAGAATAGGAAGAAGGGTTAAACCCCTTCTAGACCATGTTTAGTTCATTAACGAATAACGTGTTGTGTTTAATCATAATGCTGTTTGGATGTTTTCGTGGAAAAGAAGTGGCAAAAAAACGGCTAAATTGTGCATTTGAGGGGGGGGGGTTAAACACAAAATAAATTCACCTGGCGTTTGATTCACCACGACCAACAACGTAAATTTTAAAAAAATATTTGTCATTAAATTTTAGGTGAATTCTCCTACGAGTCAATTTTAAATCTGCCACTATACAAGAATAGGTTATCATCGACGACGCTAATTTTGTGATGATGACGTTTGGTCTCGAATTGCACATTTTTTAGTAATTTTTGAAATGTGAGAGCCAGGATTAAAACTGAAAATTAGCTCCAAAATCACCTTTTAAAGACTCTTTGTATACCGTGTACGCATAAGATGTTCAGTGTAATTGAGTACCCGTGCAATAGGAACGGTATATTGTTTCGCTGTGGACGTTGAACTATACAGAAAATGGTTTTAGAAGAGGTTTTAAAACACGATATCATTTTAAACAAACCGTAACTTAGTTCTTATAGGTCGTGTGTGAAGTGAACAGGTGCCACATAGTTGTAGCCACGGTGTATAAGGTTGTACACCGTGGTTGTAGCATGACATTGTCAAATACAGAAAAAAAAGAAAATCTCTGTCAAATTGATTGACAGAATAGTGCGAACATGTCATGGGGCACCTGACATTGATTGGTCAAATAATCTTTCAACAGATTCTCAATTTTGTTCCGAAAACCTCGTTGCAGGTGAGCATATACCTTTGTAAGTTTGGGACTGGAAGGGTGCAGACTGCACGGGGTGACACCATTAAAGGAAGTTATACTTATACTACTACTGTTTATAAAAGGTTTGTGCAGTCATTATATGTTTCAGCGCAAATTTATTATTTTTTTTATCATTATTGAGTTAAAACCGCAAAAACATGTTTAAATTTTATTTTAAGAGAATTCGATTGTCCATAAGAACGAAATACAAAGCAGGGGTACAAAAAGGTGTAAAATCTTAAACAATGTTGGATGTGTTTAAACAAACCTGGTCATTTGACATTTTTTAAATTCGGGTCATAATGTAATCAAAGTTAACGTATAAATGGGTAATTCGTTCTACATTGTAAAGGTGCTAGTAAGGAGAACGCTTACATGTCAAACCGGACTTGCCGTCAATTGCGAATCTAAAAGACATCGATTCTCTAGAACAGTGGTTCTCAACAAGGAGTAAGCTTGACTTTCAATAGAAAATGGCGGATTTTTATGTTTCGATTAATTAATATTTATGACTGATGCGAATTCCAAGTTGCGATTGTCTATCGCTAATAAAACGTGTTCATATCTTAAAATGGTGGTAATTTTATGCAGTTTGTATTTGCGACTGCTAGTATAGGTCTTACACATTTATAAATATGTTAAAAAATTACCGAAAAAAAATAAATACTGGTAAACAATATGTATTCCTTGAAAATTTATTTTTGTAAAATTACTCCAAAATCTCTTAGGAAGTTTTTGTTTTGTTGCAATAATAGAGTAAGGAGTAAGAGGTACTTGAGAAACAGCTAGCAGGCTAGGGGTGGGTACATGAGGAAAACAGGTTGAGAACCACTGCTCTAGAATGAAGCTCTTAGTATTTATTAATCGAGTAAAGTGGTGAAACCAATACCAGGTGTAAGAAAGAATATACATTATATCAAATGCATAGCCAGCCAATACATTATATTCGGGATCAGTAATACAGTTAGTATAGTATTATCCAGCAATGCGCTGTGTCATGTGTAGCGATACGCTCTGTAATGCTGGAAAGCCTACCAAAGCTGTAGCAATGCGCTATGATCGGCAGGAAAGCACTACAAAGTTATAAGCTAAAGTCTTTACTGTAGAAATTAAATTTCGTGGTGAATTAATGACTAAATCACGTGATGCAATTAATATAGTTCTACATCATTTCTCGCCAACGTCTTTGATGACATATCTGGTGTTACCGAAGTCTATAGTTGTGGTGACCGGGTGACTGGGATGGACCCTTTCCCAGATGGACTCCTTATTTTTTTACAAGTCTCATTTTATTTCTCTTAATTGTCATTTCATTATACTGTGAAATGGACATATGAAAATGCGCACATGTGAAATGTGCAATATGAAGAATGCACAGTATTATAAAATCGTGCAAAGTAGAATGCTGAAGCGGGTGGGAGGAAGATATAAATAACAATACAAGGGACTTGTTTCAATCTAATATTTTCAATGATAAAATTCTGTGCTGTAACATTTTAGTAACCTTCACCGTAGATTCACAATAGTATTGTCCAATTAGCTGTACCAAAGCTGTATGGAGGTGCTGTATTATTCTGGAAATCTTTCAAAAGCTGTAGCTCAAGCTTTCAAACGCTACGCTCGTCAGAAAAGCACAATGCGGCTGTGTTATAAAAAAAAACCTAAAGTGTTTACTTTAAAAACTAAAGTAACTTTGTGGTAAATTGAGACTAATTACACGATGTAATTAAGTGAACTTTACATTTTTTCACCAACGTCTGTAATAATATTTTAACAAAAATAGTTGGTGTCACCAAAGGAATGAGAATCAGTGAAGTGCAAAAAGTGGTCTACTGATTCATATGGCTTGAAAAAGCATCAAAACGTTCACACTGGTTCAACTGTTTAAAGCTGTTTAAAACTCTACAAATGTTTCACTTGCAAAAAGAACTTTAGCAGTACATCAATTTTGAAACTTCATTAAAGAACCCTCACACGGGTGAAAAAACTTTACCAATGCCTCACTGGGAATAAAAGCTTTGGTTATGCATCACATTTGAAACAAGATCGCACGGGTGAAAAGAAAAACCTTACGAATGTTCCACTTAAAAAACGAGCTTTAGATTTTATATCACATCTGAAAATTCATCAAAAAACTCACACCAGTGAAAATCTTACGAATGTTCTACGCAAAAAAAAAAAAAATGCTTCACTGATTTATCTGACTTGAAAAGGCACCAAAAGCTCTGCTCAAGCATAGCTTTGGCTCTGCATAGCATTTAAAATTTTATCAAAGAACTCACATGAGTTAAAAACCTTAAGCGCGCTTCACTTGCAAAAAGAGCTTTAGCTCTACATCACGTTGGATAATCTATCAAAGTACATACTTACACGAAATAAATATCTTGCAAATGATCCACTGGCAAAAAGTGCTTCACTGAATCATCTGATTAGAAAAAGAATGAACGAGTTCACACTGGTGAAAAATCTTACGAAAGTTTCACTTGCAAAAAGGGGTTTTGCACTACCAATACATCAGTTTGAAACTTCATCAAAGCACTCACACTAGTGAAAAAACAAATCTTACAAATCTTCCACTTGCAGAAAAAGATTTTTGCTCTACATCACATTTGAAAATTCATCAGAAAACTCGCATGAGTGTAAAACTTCATGAATGTTTCAGCTGCCAAAAGTGCTTTACTGATTCATCTGACTTTAAAAAACACCAAAGAGTTCACAGTGGTGAAAAACTTTATGAATACCTCACTTGCAAAAAGAGCTTTCGCTCTACATCAGCTTTGAAACTTTTATCAATTAACTCTTACGGCTATAACTCATCTTCAAATGTCTATCCTTTAAATAAAAAAACCAGAGACCGTTTTTTTGCTTGCGCACTGCTATAACCGACCAATCAGAAATAGTTTATAGCCGGCCAATTAGAAATGACCACGTCATTAGTGCATGACGTAGTGCCTGACCAATCAGAAATGAAGCTCGAATGACGTAGCTCATGACTTAGCCATGGCGAAGTTCTTGCAATGAGTGTTAAAAAAAATTCTTGCAACGACTGTTCTTGTACTTGATAAAGTTAAGTAGCTTAATAAAAGACTTTTCTTTTTACCTTGGCAAATTATGATCTGAAAATCACTTCCACTCAAATGGTTTTGTAATTGGTGGTTGACAGTGATGTTTTATAAAACTGTATTAAGTTTATGTGTTTTATTGTCTTGTGCATTGGGTGACTATTGATTTTATCAAGCTGTTTTAAATTGGATTTTCCTTTGTAGTTTTAATTTTTTTTTTATTTGTAATTAGCTGTTAACGCTTATGTTTTTTGTTTTTTCAGCACACAGTGTAATGTCGTTTTAATTCCTTGTGTTTTGTTTTATTGTTGTATGTAACTGTTTTTTATAAGTAGAAAAATGAGATAGAAGAATTGTTTTTTTTTGACATTGCATCACTTTTGTCATAATTTTATTTCCCGTTTTTTCTTCTTTTTTTTTTTGATTATCTGTGTTTTAGTGGGTGTGTGTGGGTTTTTTTCTTTCATTTTTTGTATTTTGTTTAGTGTGTATTGTAGTTGTCAGTTGGCTACTTGGGAGCACAATAAAGCTATTATTATTATTAATATGTCGAACTAGCTTATCACGGTTATAAAGTCTGATTGAAGTTTAGTTTAGTTTTTTTTTTTCGTTAGATTTATAGGATCAGCATTTCTTTTACATTTCAAAGTTTATGAAAGGGATTTTTATGAAATCTCTGGGATTATTAAATGAGACGCTCAACCAAACCTCAATCCATTTTTAAACACATTGGAACACTGACATAACATCAAATTTTGCACCATCCATCACAACAATTCTTTCACAAATGTCTGTTCTCTCTTTCGATGATATTTTATTTGAAATTGGAAATCCTGGCCGATTCAGGATTTTGTTATTTATTCTGTTCATGGGGAACATGTTTCCTGTGGGACTCAACAGCAGTTTCATAGTTTTTACTGCATTTCTTCCTGCTCACCATTGCAAAGTAGTTTTTCATAACTTAAAAGAAAGATAGGTTTCTTATCATTTAGCAACTTGTACAGCTGAATTATGTTTTTTGATAGGTACCGTCTTATGATGAAAACAGTACTGAAAATGTCACCTATACAAGCATTGGTTCGTGCCAATTGTCGAAATTGGAAAACGAAACGAAAGAAATTTCTGATTGCATTTACGGCATGGATTATAAGATTCCAAGTCACGAACAATTTGTTTCAACACAGGTGACTATTCGTTTTTTTCGTTGAATTTTGAATGTAAATTTTATATATTTATTTTGGGGCTAGCAAATGGTTACATTGTCAATAGGTTCGTATGATGCAAAATCGATACATTACTAATACAGTAGTGCCCCACTTTATGGTGGTTTACTTCATTGGTGTTCGGTTAATACGGTGGGTTTCAATTTTGTTTATAGTTCGGCACTTGTCCAGCTATTTCAACTTTTTTTAATGTGACATGCCCTTAAGTTGAATCCAAAAAGAGCATCAGGTGTGTTATCTCAGAAGTGAAGCATTTCCGGACTCATGTTTTCATGGGGTGTTTGCTTTGTGTCGATGCATAGGATCTGTAGTAACATTTTGACTAGACCTTTCAGGAACACCCTGTATGCAAGTGCAAGCATGGCAATAAAAATGTTATGCTTCACTTTTTTTTTTGGCAATTTCCGCATTTTTACTGGGTCTGGAAGAGTCTAACGTGCACTATCAACAGAACAAAGAATAGTTCATTGTATGATCTTTACATGTGTTTATAGTATGGTTTATAACGTGCACGTTTATTTTATTTTTAGTTTGACTTAGCATGTAGTAGGAAGTATATTCGGACAATAGGACTGATCGTCCAGTACACTGGCATCATGGTCGGTGGATTAGTGTTTGGTTATGCTTCTGATCGGTTTGGAAGAAGAAAATCCATGATAGCATCGATGCTACTACAAAATGTGTTCAGTATCGTTCTGGCATTCACGTGGAATCCATTCACTTATTTCACTTGTGCTTTCCTAGTTGGAATATCAATCCAGGTGACTGTTAGCCCATTTTGAGAGCCATGATTATGTGATGCTGCAGAAGTTCCGGTATCTACATGATATTATTAAATGTTGCGTTTTCATCGTTAATAGGGTTTACATTCAACAGCTTATACATTTAGTTCCGAACTGTTTCATCCGATTCAGCGAACATACCAAGGAATTCTTATCAGCACCCCATGGTCTATGTCACTTGTTATTAATGCAGCTTTATTTTCGTTGCTGGGACGTTGGAATCATGTTCAAATGGTCATTGGTTTCACATCATTGTTGTCTTTACTATACATTTGGTAAGTTAAAATTATCTTAAAACATTGATTGTAAATCTACTATTATTACTAAATAAACGTCTGAAGTTTGTGTAGCCTTTTCCCTACATTTCAATTGGCTCAGCATTATCAAGTGAAATCCAACTGAGTTTCAATGCGAGAAGGGATCTTGCAGAGATAGGTACTTGGGGTTTAACGAGGGCACTGACTGGCTTTTACAGCTATGTATGTCATTTGGCCTTCAGACTTCATTGAAATTAGAAATACAGCAATCAAGATGAGATGGGGGATGATAAACATGGAACAGAGTTTTATGATGCAGGAGGAAACGGAAGAACCCCGAGAAAACCTGCCCCCGTGGTGTCAGATCTTGAACTGAATCCACATGGCACGAGTGGGAGGCGAACCCGGGCCGTTCTTGCAGAGACACTTTGGGTTTTTGTGTGGAGAGTGTGTGTTTTTGAAAGAGTTCAATTGGGTGGAATTGTTTTGTTTAGTGGTTTTTGTATGTAGGGGGGGGGAGGTTAGTTTAAAGGGTGGTGGAGTCACTTCTGTGTACAAGTTTTGTACACGTTTTGATCTGTGTACAACTTGAACACAGTTTTGGACTGTGAAACGGTTTTGGTTGGGCAAGATTTTTGTGGTTTTTAGTTTTTGATTTTTAGGTTTTTGATTTTTGATTTTAATTTTTTATTTTTAGGTTTTTGATTTTGAGGTTGTTAATTTTTGATTTTTTAGTTTTTTTAGATTTTTTTGATTTTTTTAGTTTTTAGTCATTTTCTAAAATGGGTTTCTTGGTTATTCTCTCTGAAAATTTCTACAATTTTACGACATTCTACTAACTCATTAGGCACATTTGTGACTAAGCAGACCACCAGTTGCACACTAAATTTCTACTATGTGATTTTGAATTTCGTAGAAATCTATATTACATCTATTGTTTTTACGAGAAATAAAAATACATTGCATTTTTTTATACCACATCTCGTATAGTTTATTTCAATGATAGTTAAAAATAATTTCATTTTTTTAAATAACAGGTATATTCCAGAATCTCTTCGGTGGCTAATGTCGCGTGGCTATGTGGATGAAGCATACGCTGTTTATGTTCGATTTTGTCGTTTCAATCGAATTCCAATTCGTGATGATGCGAAATCGGATTTGTTGAAAATATCCAAGAAAATGATGGAAATGCAAACAGCATCGGAAAAGGCGTCCTACTCCCAACTTTTTCGTTCACCAAAGCTTCGAAAGTATAGTTTTGTCTTAGGATTCTTATAGTAAGGAATGCAAAATGTTTATTTATACGGGGTGATTCTGAATGGTGTGTACAAACTTTGGGAATAAATTCCAGGGACCTAGACGAACCGAAAATGTCATAGGTAGGAAACATATGGGGTCAGAAACGCTGATTTCTGGAGTTACGACGATTTGTCCTGAAGTCACACACGGTTCGTAGTTTGCCTACAATGGTTGGCGAAATTATCAAGTCAATTTGCCTAGCTTATTATTCCCACTGCCATTGCAGGCTACTTCAAATCGTCATAACTTCAAAAAACAAGCGTTTCTGATGTCATGTTCATTGAACATTTTCTGCTTGTTTAGGCCCCTAGTCCCTAGAACCTATTCGCAAAGTTTGTACAAACCGTTCTGTAACCCTGTATTTGTATATTAAAAAATGCTTGAAATAATTCAAAGTTCAGTTGAAAATTATAGACATTTTTGTTTTGTTCCAGTTTTGTTTGTTCACTGCTTTATTTAGGCGTTATCTTTGTCATTCCTAAATTGGGTGGAAACATGTATACATGTTATATTATCAGTGGATGCTTAGAATTGACAGCCAGACTTTCATCAACGTTCGTGTTTCATCGGTAAATGAAATAAAGTAATCACAGCCAAATATGATACGTAGCAAAGTAGAATTGATTATTGTATTTCAAATAGTTTTGGTCGACGAGTTCCTCTTGCATGCATCTGTATCCTATCATGTGCATTTTGTTCGTTGGCAACGTTAATTCGTTACTTCATGCTCGGTAAATGAAAATTTAAATAACTCGAATTTAAAGTTTGTTGTTGTTGTTAATCTGTTGTTTTAATATTTTTCTAGGTGGGCTTATAGTCTCTGAATATGCATCAATATTTTTTGCTGTAGTAGGAATGTTTCTGATGACAGCTTGTTTCACTGGACTATGTCTTTGTTTAACAGAAATTTATCCCACACTGCTAAGGTTAGTTTAGCATTGAGAAAGTGAGTACAGTAGTTTACAATGAATCATGATCTTTCCGAAGATTTAAAGATTAATTTGACTCTTTTTTTTTTCTTTGTCATTTATTTTTTAGGTCGGTAGGATTAGGATTCTGCGTCACGTGCGGTCGTATCGGTTCAATGGTCATACCTGCCATCATGATGCTGGTAAGCATATTTAAGTTTAAGTGTCTTATCATTTTAAACTATTGTATGAGGTTTGACAATTTAATGTCTGGTACAGCCGTACAGTGTCGCCTGTGTGGCGATGCATGTCTATAAACATGCATGTCTATGTGTCTTATAGTAGACATGTTTCAGCTACAGGGTTATTCAAACAATTCACTTTTGTATTGAAATTCTGACATTGCTTAAGTGTTGATATTTTTGTGATCATCTGGTAGTTTGTGTGTAAACTGCAGTCCAGTAGAGCTCTTCATGATTTTGATTAGTAGACATTTTTCAGATTTTTATTGCGATAAATAATACTATTTGACTAAATCATACTGGTGGGCAACACTAGCGTGCCTTCTATATTTCTGTGGTAATATAGAAGGTTTATGCTATGCTACACTAGATGGTGTCACTTTCTCCTTAGATAATATTTTCACCTATAGATTGTAATACAGTACTATCTGATAGATATAAAGTAGAAAAAGATCACAAATAAAATAATTCGATTATCCCAATCTCAGCCACTAAATGTTCAGAATCGTAGTCTATACTGCACTTTTGGTAACTCTGGTACTTTTCAAGACCATGACCTTTCGCAAAAAATTAAAAATCACTGTCAACTTACTTTCGGCATTTTGTATATACAGTATATACATCATTTTAACACATTTTATTATTACTGTCTGTGGTAAAACACCGTCTGCGAGGTATAGCAAGAGCATATACAGGGGATCAACTAAATTCAAAAGAAAATTCTTGAAAGTGCTACTAAAAAGTACATAGTGTACTTTAAATAGTGTGAATATACATAGTGTTCTAAAGTACCATATGCTATGAAAAAATTTTTCTTTTGTCAACCCCCTTTGACAATTCTGCACGCTGGCCTGGGTGTACTCTCAACATCAGATCAACTAAAGGCAAAGTCTAAATATCCTTATAATATCTACCCTGCGTGGAACCTCCTTCCGTATCGTATTAGGAAGCATGCTGCACAGCAACCACCATATGATTCTGACTCATTAAAAAATTTCGATGTTAAACTATACAAACACAATTTGTTAGCATAAGGTTATTTTTTGTACATATTGGACACTAGTCCGCACTAAGTTAAATAAATAAAATAAATGAACGAATGTTGTAAAGCAACATGAGTCTAAACACAGAGTTAAAACAGTGATTACACGAGCTAGTTCTTATGATGTAACAGTAGGTTAGCTACCTAATGTGTTGCTAGATTACGGTAGTTGAAAATAGATACTAAACTTATGTGTTTTTAAGTCATCATTTTCGTGTACAGTTTTGTCCATGTTGAACTTTACTGTCGCAATACACGGAATTCATTGGTTGCAATTAATTTAGGAATATTTTTGGGAACCATTACCAATCATACTGAGTGCTCTACTTGGATTGATTGCTGGAATCTCTGTGTTATCTCTGCCCGAAACCAACAAAAAGCCATTACTGGATTCTGTTAATGAGGTAGATTAAGCGTTTTCTGTGTCCTGATCATGTTGATGGGATAGATGGGCAAGTATAGTCAAAGTTTATCAAAATGCAAAGCTTATGTACAGTACATAAATCACAGCTTTGCATAAAGCTGTCTTTCCCATTATGGTTCAATTGTTGTAATCAGATTTTGCCTCCAACATTTTTGGCGGGTTTTTGCATGGACACTGCAAATGAGTTTTAAATAAGCCAAGGACTTTCCAAATGTATTGATCATTTTTGTTTTTGTTTTTGTGACACCTGATTAAAATAGTGGAATTGTAATGTATCATGTTCTATCTGATAAGAAAATGATCTGGTTTTTGACAGATTGCATATTGCTCACAGGGTTCTTTCCTGTTATAGCCAGCCCCAGTCTGATGTTGCTATTTGCATGTACTTAATTATGGGCTCATTTTGCAGGTTAGGTTAGGAAAACGAAACAATATCTACGATTAATACGTTTCTTTGTTTTTCCTAACCTAACCTGCAATATAAACCCGTAATTAAGTACAAGCAAATAGCAACACCAGACTGGGCCTGGTTATAACAGGAAAGTATTGCTCACAGTATTTGTGTTTACCAGTGTCATGTTTAGTGGTATCGGTATGCCAAGATAATAAAGCATCTTAAAGTTTCTGCACATTTCGAAGCAATCTTTAAGCAAGAAGAACTAATTTACACATATTGTAATATTAATGTTCTTGGTGAAGTGAAATTTTTTGTCAAATTTTTCAATGTCTAATGCTATGGTGGTAACATAGAAGAACTTTAGCTTGTATACGTGTAAATGTCTCAATAAATTGTGATAAAATAAAAAAGCCAGTTCATTCGTCTTAGATTTGATGAATTATTTCGCTAAAAATGTTTTATTTTCTCTTCCAGATTTATATATTCATCATTTCGTCTTTGATAATTGCGAATTTTGTTGGATAATTTTTTTTACTCAGTTTTTAAGTTACTGTAGTTAGTTTGCATAAGTTTCAAAACCTGGAATAATTTGTTCCATTAGTATTAACTAGATTTTGGAATTATATGAATTTATTATCAACTCTACACACTTGTTGTTTTTATGGTCATAAAAATGACCTAGTTATGCATGGTGTTATTTTTTTGTAACATTAAAATGCGTGATAAAGTTTATAATAAATATATATATAATTCCGATGTATGAAAATTATCACTTGCGTGATTTAATTTTTTATTATAAACAGCGAATCTACTATTCTTTTAGGTGGTTTTGTGTTATCATAGTTTGCATTGATGTTTTGTATGGACATTTTTGCAGTATCATCATGGTTAGTATATTTAAATTCAAAGTAATTTTCAATTTTGTAAGTAAATTGCTTACATTTTTGTTTAAAAAATTATGTCAGGGAACATCTTGGTCTAACAGATTTAATGGACTGGTTCCATGGCCATACTTTATCAGCAGATATCGGGTAAGAAAATTTTTATTTTCATAGTATCACTTAGCAAAAATAAGTATCAATTCTTTTCAGTAACGGTATGAAAAGAATTCTTTTCAATTTTTTTTCTGAGTGAAATACGACGACGTGTGACAATTCAATTCCCGGAATGCATCTGTAGAAAATATTTGTGTGCACTTTTTTTCATATAGTGACCATTGTCACCTTCATAGCTATATATCAAGTTTGACATTGTCACCATTGCTGAAGAACAAATTTGCAATTCTGTTTCTAGAATATCCTTAAAAGTTTTAATACCCCCACCCCCTCCCGGGTCAACTGCCTTGGACTGAGTTCCAGAAAATCTGGTCAACTTAACTCAGAGACTAGTGTCTCTGATTTAACTTCATTCACCTGACTTAGCCCTTGGGACTTCTGACTTTTCCAATAAAAACTACCACAAAATGACCAAGATTTTCACACTTTTAACTTCCAATTGACAAAAACTTCTAAATCAACGTGTTTTATTTTTATTTTATATATTTGTTGGTAAAAGAAGAAAATTGACTTAAGTAATTATCAATTTCAGCATGTTATGCATTAAATCAAACAGATTTACAAATCAATTTTACTTTTTATTTTACATAATGTTGGACCATAGTTTAGCATGATAATGTCATGGCAACATTATATGGATAGACTATTTTAAAAACTCATACAATTGTTAAAAAAAAAATTCACAAAAATATCGTCAAATCCGAATGACTTGGGCAAATTAGTGTCCTGGACAGAGGGTCAAAATTCAGGATTGTCCTGAAAAAATGAACGTCTGGTCACCTTAAAAGACTGCATAATCCAATGGTAATTGATTTCTTAGTAGGGGGAAACTATGCACATCATGGCTTGCAGAATCGGCTGCTCTTAAATTTTTATCACCCATTTTTATACCAAAACTCGCACACACACTTGCATCGTTTTCGCAACTGCTCCCTCATTATGGCTCTATTGGTTTACGATTTTATCATAGGCACATGTTTATGCCCACAGTGTTATAAAATACACAGGATATACCACGCAGTCTTATCCGGGAATTGAATTGTACCGTACACTTGGTATACCAAAGACTTTACAATACTGTATTTGAGTTTTGGTCCGATGACAACTACTACTCTACTACCACACACCATCATAATCGTATAACTTTAAAATGTTAGGAGATAAATGCTTTTAACTGAACGTATCGTTACTTCATAATCATACCAAAACGCCAAAGATTAATTTTTCGATTCAGTTCTGTCAACCGCATGGATTTTCTGCATTTCCCATTTGACCACAAAATGTTAGCAATATGCATTCCTGACGTTGTGGTTTTCAGGTGACTTTTTTTTTTACCTCATCTTAAATTGTATCGTAATTTTTAATCATCCCATGCAAGTTGTGGTTCACTGTCAGATTCTCCATTCGTTCCTAAAGCGTGTAACCGGAAAGAGAGTTCACTGTCACTCACATCACCATAAAGAGAGTTCTTGATTTCACGTAACTCTTCGAGAGACTCGAACACTTTCATTTTGCACATCGACACATCTTCCACTACTTGATTTTTCTCCCTAGCTTCGTCGTCTTTTTTCAGCCGAAAACTGTACCAAAAAAAAAGTGACAGACTTATTCGGTGGTAGAAATGTACAAATTTGATATGATAGATTTGGTTCATCTATCGTGAAACATAAAAGTTACACATAAGTTTGTGAAAAAGTTTTTTTTTGTGTAACTTACTTTTTAATTAGATCGATGTAGTGGTCATTAAGTTTAAGAAATTCAGCTTCTTTTTCTAACATATCTATTGTGACGTGTTCTGTGAGAAATACTTGGTCGTATCTGGAAAAAAAACCACATAATGATATTAGATTGCACACAATGATAAATGTTGTTTATCCACCATTCTAGTTATTTATTTTTTAGTCAGAATTTAACAGAATGATAGTGTTAACATTTTGCTGAAGCAACCGAAATTTGGCTTTGTCGATTAGTTAATCTGCATTCTATTCTGATCACTTAACAAATATTAACTGGTTAATACTTGAAACTTTTATTGTTGCAATCTTATTTTGGAAAGAGTCACTGAGGCTATAGTAAACAGAGTTTATTGTGCTTTGTTATCTATTGCATATAAACTATATGGTTTTCAACATATTTTTTTTAAAGCGATGAATCATTTGGTAACCTTGGTTTAGTTGTTTCTCTGGAATAGATTATCGTATATCAATTTGTAATGTCAACATTTGGATTGTAAATACTGATAAGTTATATATTAATTTTTTTTTTACTAGATATAGTTCCTATATGTTATGCATTGCTTCTAGCTAAATTTATTTGCTCAAAACAAAATGTCTGATAACGGTATTTGAAATTAAATATTTTATCTGAAAAGCTTTCATATGCAAAATGAAACCCTTGTTAGATTAATGCTGTAGTAGATAAAGTACTGTAATTCATTATTTCAATCTAGCACTTTAGAAATTTTTTGTAATGTTTGTATAAAACTTCCAATATAATTACTGTAATTACCGTACAATTAAATGTAAACACAGAAAAGTTTAACACAAAGTTGAAAGTGTGACAATAAGTAAACTATTGTGATAACTTATAAAAATAGGGCTAGGTTTAACATTGGGTTTTATGCTAGGTTTCAATTTTACCTGAGAACACAAGTAGAAGTCACATACTGTACAGAGTATCAAGGAAAAATGAAAAGTCTAATTCTACAAAAAAGTCTTTACACGTTGTTTGGAAAGTAATTCCCTGTTGAAAAGTGTCAATAACTTCACTAATTATTGGTCGATTGTAATGAAACTAATTTTACTGTAGACTTTAAAAGGTGAAAATTTGTCTCCAATGTTAAAAGTCCACATAGGTATCAGCGTTGTCCACCAGTGTCTGTAATCGTCTTGAATAGCCTCAAACTGCTTTCAGCAGAAAACTTTGGTGGTATGTTGATCAATTATGGCGACCACCCAGCCAATGTCCCAGAAATGGAATGTTGAGTCACGTATGTACAGTGAGTGCCAAATGAGGAGAGACATCATCTTTCATGTAGATGACGTTGTCCCAAGTTGACACAATAGACCAAACATCATCTTCCAGCACAGTTAACTATTCTCAGAGGATTATAAAAACTAGTGGACAATGCCATAGTGCTTAAGTGGACTTTTAACAGTGGAGTCTGAAGGAATGCAAGAAATCATCTCTTCTAAGGTCCACGGTAAAAACTTGCTTTTCTGTAATTAGTACTTTTCAATAGGGAGTAACTTTCCAACTAACAATTCAAACGTTGGTTAGGTGAAAACTTGAGGATTAATTTCTGATTGGTAATTTGACATTCATCTTATACCTACATTTGAATTCATTGGTAGATTTTCTCTGACTTTTAATGGTTTTTTCCCTTAGTTCACTATGTAATAATAGGAAATTCCCAAAATGGAACAGGATGGAATTGACATTTAGTTATCTTGTCACCTTTGTAGCCGCATAACAAATACATCTAAAAATACGTAATTTCTTTTGTCTATGTTTGTTCCAGTTGCCATAACAACATGAAAGTAGGTCTACATTAAACCTTCCTCGTTCTTATTGTCTACACTACACATTGAACAAGGAAACAACAACTGTTAAGTTATTTGACAATTGTTATAATTAAAAATTCTCATTATTAATGATGATTAATGATAATTACCAGTACAACAAATATTTTTATAACCATACCGAACACTGTTTTTGATATCTTCGACGAAAACTCACCTTGCTAAGTTCAATATGGCACGAAAACATTCAGGGTCTCGGTCTATGAAAGCGATCTCTTCTTTGTCTTTTCCAAACAACCTGGAAGTGTTATTTTTACTTTGCCTTTTTGGAAACAAACGATTAAGAAACGGACTGTCTAGTTTCCGCAGGGTAGTCTTTGTCGTTTCAAAATAAGCTCCACCGACGTTCAACTTGATCCGACGATAATCCAGAGTCATTGCGAATGTCTTACGTCGAACGAAAACTCAGCTCGGAATGTGTCCTACTGCAAATTTGCAGATAAAAATCCCCACCCTAGTCAAACGCGTGTAATCAATTCATATCCAGTTATGGCGCTTTATCTCATCGTAGATAAGGCTGTGCATGTCGTAATTTCCCAAAAGTTGTTCATTAGCAATGATAATATATTCAGCTACGTGCAAATAGTATTTTGCACAAAATGGTGTAATTACTTTTACACCACTGTGTACTGTGTACCCCATTCTGAAATACTTTCTTGTACAGTGTGATAAGATTATTTAAAATCGGGTATTTCAATCACTTGATAAATAATGTCACAGTTGCACAAAGTGTCATCTAATGCTGTAATTTTTTTTTTAAATGTATTTTTTTAAAAAAACCGTAGTTTTTTGGTTAACTTATTTTGCAGTTTATATAATTTTATCATTAACACGTGAAATCCATTATTTTAAGGCTATCTGGTTATTCACAGTTGCCTATTAAATATTCCACCACTAGCTTTTAAAATTAATAACAAGTTCTTTTCTGCATGAACAGTCCAATGACAATTCTGGCCAAAACAGATTTGACTGTATACTTCAATAACAGTTTATTAACATTTAACCACACCTTGAGAAAATCAAAGTTAAAAATAGACAATGACAAATTTTTATTGTATGAAGAGAGGACGTGTTTTGTGTTAGGCGATGTGGGTAAAATGTGAAGTAGGAATGAATCATAGGAGTGATGTAAACATGGAACCTATGTGCGCAACATATGTTTGTGACGCTTTTGCATGTGTGGAGATTGGTGACAACGTGTACAGTAGTTAGTCACCGCACTGCAAAAAGAAAAGCCAGAGTGTTATGAAATGGAGGAGTTGATGCAGTTTTCTAGTATTTTCTCTTCTGAAAAAGACTTTAAGAGGGGAGCAAAACGTTGAAGCGTGGTCTATATTTTTGTTTTCACCTACTCAGTAAGATACATTTTATGCATTATTGTGTTTGTTTTATTTTTTTGACAAATGTTTATTTCATTTTTATTGTTTTGCTATATATTTAATAATTAAAACTCCTGTCTTCATCAGCAAGTAATGTGTACAATTACACTCCCTGTTAATTATCTGCTTCCAAAATCTTGATCAGGGAAAGTTTTTAAGCTTAAATTTATAAGGCAATATACATTAAAGTCAAAACACAAACGTTCTTTATAAGTACATCTTGACTACAAATTATGAAAATAACACGTTAGTATGCTATATAATTACATGTTTGTATTATGTAATTACAAAACGTACATATTACTGTTTTATTATACAATTACACAAAGCGTTTTTATCGGTAATAATTTTTTGGTACTTTTTCAACGAGTACTTATTTAATTAGTGCTTAGCTTTAAGTTGTTTCATTAATTTGTTCATTAAAGTTCAGTAATGAGGTTAAGTGTATATTAACTAATGTTTTAATTGTTAATGATAATGATACATACAAATACATATAAACTCTTTTGCACTAATAAGGTTTTGTAATGATTTTCTCACTTTGATTTAAACTGTACCATTACACTTAAACAACCTTACGTGATAACATTGAGTTAAGTAGTGTACTACAGTATTTAATTACTCAATGTATATTCTGTTTCATTTTTACAAAAAATGTGGCTTACCATTATGCTGTCCGAAGCTCTTTAATTGTACTCAACATGGATGTGTAAGCACAGCAAACTTTTATAGATCGGTTAAAATTGATTGGAGGTCTCCTTGAGGAACCAACATTCTGTTGGAACTCATCTTTCGATTAGGTAGTTTGAAATAGCGATCATCAATTTTAAGATTTTGAAATATTCTCTTTCTAGCTTAGCTAGGGTGACATGTCATAAGAGAATATTCAGTGGTCAATATTCAGAGAATAAAATATATTTTAACAAGTCATATTTGTAATGTTGAAAGTACTGATGTGCATCAAAGGAAAGTCTTTGACATAAGTCATTCTTTGACCCTTCCATTGCCAAATTCAGAAGAACTTAAAAATCTCAATATTTCTGTCTAACAAACAACTTAATACATTCACGTTGCTTTTCAAACTTAAAATTGTGATGTCAGTTGGGTACTTTGATACACACAAACACAAGATTAAGAATAGGATTATTTAAGTTTCATAAGATATTTTGTTTTAAATTATTTTTATAATAGTTGTATTTGTTTACAGTTTCATCTATATTGTCAAATTTTACTGCTAAATTAACTTTGGGTGCTTGAAAATTACAGAATTTTGTTTTAATGACATTATTAATATATCATATATAATATATACATTCAATCTGGGTATTTTTGACGCAGAAGTTCTTCATGTACGTGACTGTTTATCATTTGCTTTGCCAGATACTGTACGATTAATAAAGGAAGGAACTAAACATTATCAAACTGATAACATTTAATATTTAATTCTTTGGTCGTTTACCGCCATATACCATTTGCTAATTTTTATAAATTAACTTTTGTACTAATCAGTTCGTACTTCCATGCACAGTACAACACTAATGACTAAAATTTCATCTTTGGTAAAAACTAAACCAGTAAAATAACTAGACCTCGGATTAATAAAAGCATGAAAAATAGACATGCAAATATGCACTAAAAACCCTCGAAATACGCACTAAAAACACGCAAATATACACTAAAAACATGAATATATGCATGCAAAATGTCACAAAACTGCTCAAAATATGCAGTAGACATGACAATATGCAATTTGTTTTTTTAGGTGTCCTGCAAAAAACACCAAAATTCAAAGCATTTTATTTTTAGCATTTTATTCCCGTGTTGTAGAATTAGAAATTTTTTGTTGCATAGAATTTCAAAATAATTTTTAAAAAAACCTAGGTTGACAATACAAATTTTATGAAAATAAATTCTAAAATAAAATTTTTATACAAATAAATGCTAAAATATGCAAAAAATATGCACTAACATCTGAAATACGCAAAAATATGCAATAACATCGGAAATATGCAAAATAAAATTTAAACATTGTACTTGTGCAACAATGAATAACATCCTCGCCAATTTTGAGGGATCTGCCTATAAACAAAAAACAAAAACAAACATTCAACTTCATACAAATCCGAGGTCTAGAACTAACCTTTAAGATTGGCAAGAGTGTGCCTGTGACAGGAAATATGTGACATATGGAATTTGCCTTATAGGCCACGACATGTCATTGCAGAACATTACGACTCAAAGCAAAACTCCTATATCCTTTGCCATAAATTCCTTACAGTATATACAAAAGTATACAGTATACTCGTTACTTTCAGACAGATTTTGTCAGAAGACAGATTTTTATGTATCCTTTGTTAGATGGTAAGATTGTCCCATTCCTACGTGAGTTTTTGTGTGATTTATAATGCTATTTTGATTTTGGTGAATTTTCTTTGATGGTGTTCGTTTTATGTGTCGTTTAGCTTGATTTGACCAAAATGTTGTTGGTTGTAACCTATGCATTGAATTTTAAGCTTATATTGTGTCAATTAAGTGAAGTATACTTTTACTTGACTTAATTTTATTGAGTGAAGTATTTTATTGAGTACTTCACTGTATTTTAATGATAATTTCTGTGACTTTTTCTGACAAGTTTTTTTTTCAGTTAGTGGTAAACAATTCAAGGAAATTGCGATCGTTATTCAGGAAATTCGAAAGCTTTATATAAATAATTATAGCTTAAACCCGTTGAAAAATGAATGAATGCTATTTGAAATTTAAATGCAAACCACCTAACACAACAATACAGAGATAGCGCGAGAATTTCATGTTAATCTAAAAAATAACATTCATTGTTGCCTTTATTGTTTAAACTTTTAAATTTATCAACCAATCAGCAATCGAAAACAAAGTCACTCTTTGGTTTTATTTACTAAAAAGATGTTTATTTGTCTAAGAGATCTGTAATTTTGTTTTGGTTATTTTGGATAAATTGGTTAAGCATTGGGTTTTTCCTAATCAAGTCTTTCCAACTTCAGATGACAATCTTTTTCGATTTCTTTAACCTTATTTGGGTATAGAAAGATTAAAATGTTGGAGTTGAAGTTTTGACTTATGAGTTGTTTTTTTAAGGGATTTGTACTTGATGTGGTTTATTCGTTCTGATGGTACCTTACAAGTGTTTCTTTCCTTTTGATGATGGCTTTCAAAGTGCAGTACCGTGAGAGAAATTCAATAGTTAGGTATTGCTAGATTACAAACTGATTATTTGGGTAGTTAAAAAAAGTTTGGTTTCAGGATGTAGAAGAATTAGAATGAAAATGGAAAAATTCATAAAAAAAAAAAAATAAATATCATAGAAATATTTTTCTATGAATAGGAACTTTGAGCAACCTTATGACCTGTTATTTTTTTCATTAAATTTATTTCTGGTATTAAGAAATATGGTATTAACGGGGGATTAGTATTACTAATATGTAGTGTAATTATCATTTGGCTACTTTTAAGCAGCGTTCAACTTTCTCACACATTACATAAATTAGTAAGTCTTAATCGATTCATGCGAGTTTAAATTTATGCGATTGTCGAGTAATTCAATATTATTTGATTTGTGCGAGTTTTGAGTAATTTCATTTTTGATTTCTGCAATTTTCGATTTCTGCAATCTATATGCAGTATGTGATTTATTTTTTCACATGTTTTTGATTTATGCGGTTCTCGTTTCATGCGTTCGGCACATTGGACAACACCAGTATATTCTCATAAACGACTGTAGATGACAGTATACGTTCAATTCCCAGCTCGCCCGCCCACAAACTCACAACTCACTCACAAAATTACAAGTGAAGCTAGTATAAAGAGTACATAAAACCTAAAATATTACAAAACAGCAAATATTTGAAAGTTAAATGCATTAAATTTTAAATTTATAATATATACATAATCTACCCTGAATAACATAGTTGACAACAATTGATGAAGGGGGAAAAATTTTTGAGTTATCTTCAAAATTGTCAGTAAACGTGGAGAAAGTGTTTGTTAAAAATGTCTTCTTTTATTCATTGTTTTTTTGCAACCATGTTATATCGCATAATAACGAAAATTTCTCAATTAACAAAAAAATTTTTTTTTCAGTTGACATTAGCTTTATCATCACACATAATAAGTTAACTCGTAGACTTTGTAGTATAACTCACAGACAAACACATCATGCATCTAAATAATTTCAACACAAAAAAATTGTGTTTATAAGAACCTTTTTAAAAAAAAAATAGAATGTTGTATAAATTTATGCTTTTCATGTGTAAGTTTATTACAAAAGTTCCAAAATTTTCAATTTACAAAAAAAAAAATTGATTTGAATCTTCAGGCTCTTCTTGACCTTGAACAACCTCCTGGCAAGACTAAAACTTGGAACAAGAAAAATAAGCTTAAATCCTTGCATCATAAAGTAATAGAGCCGAAGGCTAATATGCAACAGTGAACAGGTAGCTATGAAGTCACAGGGCTTTTTGGGATCTTTCCTTTTGTGAAACATACTCTCATATATTGGTTTATCCGCAGTTTTTGGCATTATGTGAACAAGCACTTTATAACCTGCAATTGATGCTTTCAAAGTCGCCAAATGACACAAAAATGAAGAAAGAATCGAACTACTCACGAAGAACATAGGACCAATAGAATATACGTGAAACCAACCGATAACAAAGCGTAAGTAAAATGCTTTGTGAACAAAAAAATCTTATACTATAGAAATGAATGGAGCGATTACAGTCATAAAATTTCAAGGTTTGCTCAGTGGTGAAGAGACTATAGCTGTATGTATTTCGGTTTTAAAATTGGTGTTTCAGTTCGCATTAACCCGACCATTGCCTTCAGTTACGATTAAGGTACAGTCGTACGGTTTGTTTAAGTTTAACTAACTTGTACTTGAGCTGTACATTTACATTTATTACAAGAGAATGTTAACTGTTGTAAAATACTAGGCTTACTGTAGCAATGTTTCAAACGCCTTTTTAGTTGCAAATAAGACAATGTTTGTTCTGTTTAAGTCCAAGTCACTCACGTAAGTGAAATTTACGTGTCTGTCTAACCTTAAACTTCAATATATTTGCCTAGTCACATGGCGTTTATACTAAAAATTAACTATTGTAAGCCTATGATTTTACACCTACCTCAATGATTAGAATGCTTGCTTGTCTTCAGTCACAAACAAGAGATGTTTGTGTATGTGTCAGATTTGTGAATTTACACAAAATAACAAATTGTATGGAAGTTTATTCTGTACCAGTGTACAGTGTGAGAGATATTCAAAGTTTACCAAACTATGAGCCAAAATATGAATGTGTTTTAACAAGCGTGTTTGAACACCAGTAGACTATCTAGTTTGTTTAACACTTTTAAGTTGATTTATTGTTATTCCTAACGCTCATTAGTGTACATATAAAATTCTATTTTGTCAAAGATGTTCAAAGTTTATTACTGAGCTAAAAGTTCAAAAGGTTAAAAATGACCACGAGAGAATTTAACATTAGTAGCATAATACTGTATATATGATATGAAATTTGCTCATTTAACACTTATGTTTATTTAGTGTTATTATCACTGATACATATTAGTGAAAGTACTAAAATATATAAATTTGTATAGAGATGGTTGTGTCAGTAACTCTTATAGTCTAGTTATGTGTCATGGAATTGACAGTTTTTTTATGTCGGGTTACAAAAGTGCATTGGTCAGTATGGTTTTCCTGGTTCCTTATGAACGTTGTTTTTATTTTTGCACTCAAGTGTAAGTACTTAGAAATGATTTATTCATAACATACAGATTACATGACAAAAACACCACTACAAGAAAAAACAACAACAAAACAATTAATCTTATCGATAGATTCTGAACAACTGCGAATCCTGAAAATTCAAAATCGTGTCAAACGTTATGTATGGTACAGTAGTTGTTTCTAATTTAGTGAGTAAAATATTTTTAAGTAGAAAACTTCAATTAGGGGGAAGAATTAATAATTTAAATTAATACCTCTATTTGTTTAACTTTATTGATTATATGCTTTATGTTGGAGAGTCAACAAGAATATTATGTTATCAATAATTATTTTATTGAACAATGCATCAAGCCTTCCAACTATGTGCAGATGATACACAATATACTCGATTTATGCGAGTTAGTTGTGTAATTTTGCTATTATGCATGATACGTAAAGGAAATTTTCAGGTGCTTGTTATAGGAGAAAACATTTTGCAGTTATGTGATTTTTTTGTGGTAATGCGCAAATAACTTGTTACTGAAGTATTTCCCATTTCGTGAGAATTTCGTTATATGCGAGTTTTGATTCATACACAGCTTTTGGCAGAATGTAAACCTCGCTATAAAAATCGAACAAAACAAAAAATAATTTCGTTTTTTCAAGGCTTCATAACGTTTTGCACTGATATGCAGTAGGACCTATCAATATTTTTACACCCTATAGGCTACTAAATATAATTTCAATTAATAATATACGATTTGTATATATATTTGGTAGCGATTTACAACTATTGATTTACGACTATCGATTATAGTCGATATACTTGATTACAGTAGAATGATTTTAATTTAAGATTCGCCCAAGGGGCAACCAAATTTTTTTGTTACCCTGTTAGTATATGACAACAAATTGTCGAACATTTGCATGTTGTTGGATCAATAGTGAAGTGACCGTCCAACCTTTTCTGAACTTTGCATTTGCAGGTCTTTGGCCTCCACCAGTGCAAAACTGTTTTCAGCCAAAGGGAATGAATTTTTCCCGTACCCTTTTCCTACAGGCAACTTCCCAAAAAATATGTTTCTATTGAAAAAGAAAGCGGAAAAGAAAGTTACTGTGTTTTATTAGAACGAAATTATATAATTTTAAGTCATTTTGTTTTGGTTCTGCATTAAATAAGTTCAAGACGTCTGTAAGTACAATACTATGTACTATGTACCTGACTTGATATCAACCTCTGTTGTTTGTATGAAAAGAGTTTTGACCTTCATTTTGCAATACATAGTTTTATCTTTTGATTCCAAAACGAAACCAGAACATCATGTTAACTCATGTATTGAGGGTTGGTGGAAAAATGGAGGAAGTATTTTAAGCGATTAAAGAAATTCTTGAATTGGTATATATTCAGGAAAAAAAATTATGACCTGAAATATACCAATTATTTATGGATATTTCAAAAAAAGAGTATTGTACAGTGAAAGTTTCACTATTATATAAATGTCTAGATGTATTAAAGGGCACAAAACGTGTAATCATACAGGGTGTCTGGTAAGTCTAGACACATAGAACTTTGATCACATTGAACAAATTCTTCGAATACAAGAATTTTCTAATTATTGAGCACCATGTAGATGACATATTCAAAGATCGTACAACTTAAATCAAACTTTAAATAAAAATAATGACTATTTTTTGAAATTATAATTGAAAAATTTATTATCAAAAGTGACGATAGTTTCATCAGACTTTTCCACCGTCTGCTTATACCAAATACAGTGGAGCCTGCTTTGATGGTTTTTCCACCATAAAATGGATTCTTGAAGAACACCCTTTATCCCTACATTTGGAGCATAATCAGAGATTTCCATAAAAGATAAGGTTTTTGGAAAATTATGTTTACAATTTTAAAGTACCAACAGTTGGGAAAATGATTTTTGGATTAGCTATATATAACTTTGGTATAATATTTTCATCGCTACACGCATAACATAAACTATCATAACTATAATAGTTATCAACAAATTCCATTCACACAGGTGTTTTAATAGGAAGTTATTTTGTGATGGTTAATAATAGCTAGTTTAAAAATAGATTTATATATTGGTTAACTATGCTGTTGAAACTGTCGGCCATTCACCTGTCCTATCCACGATTCCTTACACATCACATGATATTACACGTCACCACATACGTAACACATCACCCCACATCACCTCATCGTCCTTATTTACATTATCCAACATCTGCTTCCTATTTTTTTTGTTTAACAACTATGTTCATTTCATTTTCAATCAAATAAGTGGTTTCAGAAAAATTTTAACACATATAAAAAATATGCTGTTGGGAATGTTAACCACTGTTTTGTAGGAGGAAGCGAATGTAAAGTTTAACCTAAATATGTGAAATAGCTTATTACATTTTATTTTAGATTCTACACATTGCCTGTTGTAGTCTCTTTTTTTTTTCACACGGTCACAGATAAGGTTAAATTTGGACTATACGGATGTGAATAGATCGTAGCTTTAATTGTAGCTTCTTTTGAGGAAATCTGAGAAAGAAAATATATCCAGAAGAAGTTGGCTTTATAAAGTGGCAGGTCAATCAAAGTTCATATAGGAATTGAGTGATTGGGTTGCTTTCTGATTTCATTTGTATTCTACAAGATTCATCATCGTGTGTAATTTTAAACGTGTTTTTTGTTTTTAGAAAATTCCTCAAAACTCTCCACTGAAAAGTTGTATTTTATAGGTACGAGATACGCTTAGAATTTTGATTATTAGCTTGTATACTAAAGTTAAGTTATTACCTGTGCGTCCATCAACATTGACGGGAAAGGTTGTTTGTTTTTCTATGAGCAATTCATTGTTTTAACTCACGTTGCCTGTAACATGGATTCATTCCAGTTTTGTATATTTTCATTGTTGTTTTCATTCTTATTGTTACAATCTCAGTTGTTTCTATTTTCATTGTTATGATTCTATTATCACTTCGTTGATATCATTGTTTACTCTCACGTTATTACGGTAAACCCCGTGAATTTAAAGTGTGACACGTTCATAAACATGGATATTGTTTTAGATTTCAAATTAGTTTATAGTAGACCACCAAAAGTATCCAGCATTTTCCAGTTTTGTGGACGAAATTTTATAGTTGTTTTTTTAGTAACCTCTCAACATTCGCGAGTTTCAATTATTTGCGATTTACTAAGTTCTCCTATAATATCCCTTGGTGTTTGATATTACCGATTTTGAGAAGAGGGTGTAGTAAATACGCAAGCATTGTAGGCTTGTTTTCTAAGTTTAGATCGACCTTTATTTAGGTTACAAGTTAGGTTCAGTGGTATTTTGTGTTAACCCCGACCGGAAAGGTATTTATATAGATACATTTACAGTATTTTATATAGATACATTTATGTTATACAGATGGTATTTTTGTTCATAGCAACGCTAATATTTTATTTATATAGATGATAGATCTATACAGTATAAATACCTATTCATCTCTTCGAAAACATTGCTGAAAACAACGCTGAAAATGAAATATACAGAACATGTATTTCCTGTTTTTAAACATATTGTGTTATATCAAATATCACCTGTATGAAATATTTTCATTATCGATTATTTTTATTATAGCCATATGTAGTGAGTGTATGACCACTTGTGCGTCTAGGTCTAACAGACATCCGTAAAGCGTTTTCTACGAAATACAGACATGCTAAAATATTTTATAAAACAGGT
>JAQIWH010000754.1:0-41252 GCA_034695005.1 Cryptops parisi | reverse complement strand
TAGTTTGCAACAAGATAAAACATTTGTTTTAAATAATTATGCTAGGTTACTTTTTACTGAAACTTCGCAGTTGTGATTTCACGAAATTAATAACAATTTTATTTAAAATAATTAATTTAACTAGATTGCGATATAACGATATTTTACACTTTTCAACGATAACAGTCATTTCTTTTTGGTATTCCATATTTTATTAGATACTTCACAAAATAACGGTTTTTCACATAATGTTTTGAACGAAAAATATTTTTTAAAATTTTCAACGGTGAAACTGTTTTTACTGTTTTTAGCTGATTTTATTTGAAGTAAATTAAGCCGCAGTATTCGTGCATTTCATAAAGATGCACGAATTTTTAATTTGAGTAAAATTTAAACTTTTTTATTATACAACCGCACAATGATTATTTTTAATATTTTATTAAAATAACACCATAAATATTTATTTATTTTAATTGTAAAAAATTATTTTAAATTAAAATTTGATTATTAATTTTTAAAAAAAAATAATAACATCAAAATTTTAAAATAAAATTAATTAAAATTATAAAATAATTTATTTTTAGTGTTATTTTTTTCTTTAAATAGAAGTGAAACTTTTTAATAACTTTAAAAAAAAATAAATTAATTTTTTAATTACAAATTTTAAAAAAAATGAACTTAATTTTTTAGATTAAAATAAATAAATATCAAAAAACTTGCACTACTTTTAATTAACATTCCTTCATCCTCTGAAAAATTCGGACATGCATCAGCGTACAAGTACGCCACATGGGGAAAACAAAAACAAAAAATCACAACAACGAAAGTAAATCGAGGAACAGTACCTAAAAAATATACCTACATACATATATATGTATGTAGATATACAACAACACCTGTCTATTAAAATGAGCCGTTGCCCTTTACCTGTGGTTTTTTGATAGAAAAAAAGAGAGATTCTCAACCAATCAGGCTCGTTCGCTCGTGATGGTTGCATCACGTGACTTCACAACAAGTGGCCCCTGCGCCGCCACATAAAACCAAGTAGTACGTATACTGTTGTGGGACAGGTACTTTCTCGCAAGGTTATCATCATCATATATATATATATATATTTATATATTTAAAAAAATATATATAAATACAAAACGTTACAACTAAAAGAAAAGTCAATCCCCCGAAACAGTTGGATACATCGACATACAACTTTTTGGATATATAGTTTATTATATAGTTTCCTTTATCATCATCATCGTCGTCGGAGTGACTGATAAAAACGAAATCTCGCGCCTCGAGCCGAGGTTTTTTTGAGGTGAACAACAAAACTCGCAGTTGGATGGAGTAGCCGAAAGAGGAGAATGGAGCACAAGGAGGAGCGTGGTGAGAGTACGAGTAGCAGTAGACATGGCCGCCCGGTTGTGTGTTGTCATTGTTGGGACCTGGGACGATGAGGAGGAGGACCATCATGTGAGTGGTGCAACTTTGTCGACAAGATGAGGAACCGACAATTTTGTCGTCGACGAACGACTTTGTCAAGTTTTAAAAGGAAAACTCGTGGCGTTTGCTATGATTGTTGTTGTGCGATGTGGTTGCTATGGGCGTCGTTACTAGTGCTACTCGTGTTGGGACAGTGCCATGGCGTGTCGGCTGGTAAGTACCCAAACTTGTCCCAAAAGTGACACTTTTTTTCTTTCTTACCTGTGATATTTTTTTTTTATAGATACATGTGTATTTATTTGTTTTAAGACGTGGCAATACTTGGTTTTAAAAGTTTATATTAAAAAAAAGGTGTGATATTTGGTTTTTGAATCTTGTTGTTGTGTAATAAACAGAAATTGGGGTTGGCAGACATCAACGTCGTGTTTTGACGAAACTTTCGTTTTTAATAATGTACTCGACTAACTAGTGTATAAGTAACAACAGTACTTATACATCATGGTGTAGTTGATTTATTGTATAGTTTTATTTAAAATACAACTAAATTTCAACATTATGGTTAAAAAAATTGCATATCATGTTGGCTCACGATGATTGCAAAGTGTGCTATGTGTAAAATACTACCAGTTAATTAACTGAAATAATGTAGAAGTATACTTACAATTAAACCAGTAAAATATGTACTACTATAAATACTAGTATAACGTACACTACTAACACTAGTATAACTTATAACTAGTATAACGTACACTAACACTAGTATAACTTATAACTAGTATAACGTACACTACTAACACTAGTATAACGTACACTACATCACTACACTACTAGTATGTAATGCTGGCCTATATGTAAGTTTTCAAACTCAGTTCATAGTACAGGCTACTCAATTGACATAATGAAAAATACAGTACAATTTAATGAACTGTCAAAATAGTAATTAGCTAGTGAACTAATTGACTTTTTAACTGAATTTAATAGTCAGTATACTATTTTACTATGATATTGTATTTATTTTTAAAGGTAAATATTGAAATTACGAGATAATCAAAACAGGTCAATAATTCAACACGATATGTTCAAATAAAATGTTATCAAAAAGTTTTTTAGATAAGTAGTGATAATACGTAGATTAATAATGTACAGGCTAATTTAAAGTATTCTATGTAAATAACATTTATTTGTATGAAGTTTGTGATGCTCAACTGAAGAGTCGTGATTGGTTCAAAGTTATTAACCTCAATATAGGCCTAAGTTTAAATTAGGCTTTCAAACCCTATAAATAGTTAATAGTGGTTAAATTTTTAAAACCTAACTAACCTACGTATTTCTATAGACTAATTAACTTTTTTTTTATTAATAAAAATAGTTAATTAGTGTTACATAATAACTAAGGTCAGTTAACTATTAGTCAATTAAAGTGTCGGTTAATTAACTTGAAATTGTTGGTTGATTAATGTTTAAATTTCAACATTAAGATATTTGAATATATTTTTTATTTTATATTTTTATTATAAGTTTTGAATTATGTAAATCGTACGAGTTGCAGCCATTTTTTATTTTTTTGTCATGCTCAGTTTACACAGTTAAAAGTCTGATGAATACAATTGAATTAAAAGGATATAAATTCCACACATTCATTGAATAGAAGATGAAACGTATAGTTATTTTTTGAAAAAAATCAGGTTAAAATGCAAATAAATCTTTCACACTAATATAACTTTTATGGAGAGGGGGTGGGAGGGAAAATCCTTGAAAATAATCAGGTAAAAAGTCTTGTTTAGTTTATGATTATCTTTGGCGTTACAAACTGTTGGTTTATTCACCAACTAGATAACCCAGAATTGATTTTTCATGGAAAATAAGATATTTAATGAAATATTTTGATCAACTACAACGATTATATTTTTTTTATATGAATATTAATTTTTAATAATAAGATGTAGAATATTTCATAAGAAATCTCCATCCAAAGGGTGTTAAATTTTCAGAACAGGATGTGTGTAGTCATCATCGTGGTTTTATTGTTATAACACGATGATAATTCCATTATTCTCTTGGTGTACGGTACTGAAGGTTTTCTTAAAGACCTGATGAGGATGTTGGATTGTTCCTAAACAGTAAACAGGATACCGAATTTTTCTTTTCGACTTGTCCTACTACTATACTACTACCAGTAGGAACGTTTATTTTTCTGACCATCAATAAACAACCACAACACTTCTGGTTTCTCTGGTTTGTTGTTTTGTGGAAGAAAATTGCCAAAACAAAAATTCAGAAAGAAACAAAACCAGCAAAAATCAATAAACATTAGGGCCCACTTGATGATGGAAAGTCCCAAAACCAAAGACTTTTTCTCCAAAGACATTTTTTCCAAGGGATGTTATTTTAAGGATTTTTCCAAAAGAATTTTTGCCATAATGTACATTATTGTCACTACAAGTGGATTTTCAAAGAATTTGCTGAATATCATATTGTAAAAATATATAAACGTTGTTTACCAAGGGCATTTCCCAGAGACTTTGCCGAATGTCGTCATTCGGTACTCTGAACTATTGTCACTCACTGGAAGTCGTTTTTCAAAGACATTTCAAAGAATTCGCTGAAGATCATATTGTAAATACTAAAAGTCTTTTACCAGAGGCATTTCCCAAAGACTTTGTAATACTATCTCGAAGACATTTTTGTAGGACTTTTCCAAAAACAAATCTTGAAAATTGTCGAAGTTTTGAATCATTGTCGCTAAAAGAGTTCCCCCCCAAAAATATATATTGTCATACTATAAATTATTGTCAGTAAGCAACGTTTAACAAAGACATTTCCAAAGACTTTGCTGAACATTGTCACAAAAACTTTCTTGACATTGTTATACTATACCATAAAGATCTTTCTAATGACTTCTTTTCCAAAGATTTTGCTGAATATTGTTATATAAACTTTTTTAATGTTGTTATACTACAGTATACCAAAGACCTTTCTAATTGACTTGTTCAAAGACCGTACTAATGACATTTCCAAAGACTTTGCTGAATATTGTCTTAATGTTGTTATTTTATGCCAAAGACCTTTCTATTTTATGCCAATGACATATTCTTCAGCAAAGTCATTTCTAGAGACTTTGCTGAAGAATATGTCATTGAAAGTCGTTTTGGTAAAAAGAAGTTCAAGCACCCGATTGAACACTCCCATCTTGTATTTAAACAAAAGTCGTTGTTTATTTTATTTTTTTTGTGTGTGTTGTAAACAAAGGTACTTTTTTCACTTATGAAGATTACGGTTACGTACACTATTCTCTCTCGTTTTTATCGAGTGCAATGATCTTCTCCATTTTTCTTTAAGTTTCCATTTATGAATAATGTATGTGAAGAAAGTTCTTTTTATTGAAGCATAATTATACCATCATAACGTTATCCATCGTGATACACTTTTTCTTGAATTTTAAAATTTTAAAGGGAGACTCCGTATAATATAAAAATTTTTTACGAATATAAAACTTTGTGCGATAAGGAAATTTTAAAATTTAGTAAAAAATTTAAAATTATACCCCAAAGTATAAATTTCAAAATAACTATTTTGACAAAAAAAAAAAAAGATGTCAACAACGCAATCCTGTAACTCACGTAGTACTATAATTATTGTACGGAATCTCTTCTTAAAAAATAACAACACAACAAAAAAACCGAACGGAATTTCCTTGGAGGAAATGCCTCGGACTTTCCTTAAACTTTGGTAAGGGGGTACATACATTGTGAAATGTCCTCTAAAACCGTTTCTCTGGTACGACACGTTATTTTGTCGTGCGACTTTTTCGGTACGCAAAGATGTATTGCGAAATTGTCAAAAAAAGTGTACGTTCTAAAAAAAAATAATAATAATAATAATAAATATTTAAAACGCTTGAGAAAGGTCATTCGTATTACGTACGATTTTTTGTTTTCTCATGACAATTAAATAAGGAACTATGGTACATACTCGTGTCATTTTCTCACAGTTGATCAAAATCGTACCAATCGCACCACTGAGATGTAAGTGATGCCGGATTATCGATACAATTATTTCTGTACTTCGGAATGTAGACATGATGATGATGACAAAACATGACCTCATTTTTTGTTCTGTACTCATCTTGCACGTCATTAGGGACAACATTTCTGTATTTTTATTTTTTGTTATGAGTTTATTGTATGATGATGATATAATACGATTATTGCACCGTCGTTTAATTAATTGAAACAAAATCGTAAGGTAAAAGAAATTGAAATAAAGTTCGTAAAAACGAATTTTGAAGACAGGAAAGTTCACTCTACAGTCTACAACATGCGCGTCATTTGAAAAAAAAAATTATTTTCGATTTACGAACAAAAGTTTTCGATTTACGAACAAAAGTTTTGGATTAGAGAACAATAAAATTATAATTTTTGCGAAAAATATTCGTAAAAACGAATATTGAAGATGAGAAAATGTACGTTTTTTGATGCGCGTTATTTAAGAAAATAAAAATTATTTCCGATATACGAAAAATTATTTCGATTTACGAACAAAATTTCTGTTTGGATTTATTTGAGAACAAAACAATTATAAATTTACGAAAATTGTTCGTAAAATCCGAATATTGAAAATAGGAAAATAACGATTTTTGATGCGCGTTACTTTAAAAAAAAATTTTTTTTTTTGATTTACGAACAAAAAATGGCGTTTTGCGAAAAAAAATTTCGATTTACGAACAAAAAATGGCGTTTTGCGAAAAAAATTTTCGATTCACGAACAAAAATTGTAGATCTGAGAACAAAGAAATTCTAATTTATTCAAATTTCATTTAAATATATTTAAAAAATTTATTCATTCATTAAAATAAAAATAAATAAAATGGAATAAAAAAAGTTTTTGTTCGTATTGCGAAAAAAAAAATATTCGTAAATCGAGACGCATAATGTGTTTTGTGTTTTTTCTTTTATCTGCCAGAAGATCGCAGCTGGTCTGTTTCGAAAGTGTCTTGAGATAAACTTTGTTTTAGTCGGAACAAACCATCAAGGCTCAAGTGCTGGTGCTTTCTTGTAGCTATTTTCGGTCTATATCGAGAATAGTTTACAACAAAAAAAAATACTACAAGAGGAGACTTACCTTGAGTAGTCTACATCCGTCGGTTTGAAACGATACACACATGGTTGCGTATGGTAACTGTCTTTCGAATCAACGTTCTTCCTGTTCTATTGTCCCACTCATAGGAAATGCTATGGAAAAACAAAAATAGACAAAATCGATTACTACGACATCCCTAGTACACAGTTACAATATATAAAATAAAAATAATATACAAAATTAACATTGATACAGTTAAAAAAATGATGTATCAAATTTACTATTGTAACTTATCAATGTTAATTTTATATTATGTTTTCTTGATACCAAAATAATCGATATTTATCGATATAAGTCTAAAAAAATGGATATCAAAACAATTCGATATCAAGAACTTTTTATTTGAGTCTTGCAGCTGTGTAAATGTTAATTTTTTTGTTGTTTTCTTGATATTTAGTTTCTTTAAAAACGTCGATATTATCGATATTATCATAAGTTAAAAAAATCGATATCACTTAAAACAATTCCAAAATTTTCATTTTGATAGTACTGTACCATTATATCAATGTTAATTGTATGTTATTTTTTTCTGTATACCGAAAAACGTCGATATTATCGATATTAAGCTTAGTTAAAAAAATCGATATTAAAACAATTTGATATCAAGTATTGTTTACTAATCATAAAAATTAATTTGCGAGCACCATTGTGTCAATGTTTATTTTATATACCGGTACTTCAGTATTATTTTTTCTTGATACCGATAAACATCGATTATTACTATAATTAAAAAAATATCGATATCAAGTATACCAATTAGGATATTTCAATTTGCTTGGAACAAACATTGTGTCAATGTTAATTTTATACTCCAGTATTATTTTTTTCGATACCGAAAAACATCGATATTACCATAGTTTAAAAATCGATATCAGTTAACAAAAATTCGATATCAAGTATACTAATCATGAAATTTTAATTTATTAGTACCATAGTGTCAATGCATATCAATTTTTTCTGGATACTAAAAAAACATCGATATTATCGCTTTTAGTTAAAATAAAAATTGGTATTGGTTAAATAATTTCGATATCAAGTATACTATACAACTAACACGTATTTTGCATCAAATTTCGTAATAACACAGTATTGAAATTTTGTTAGTCATTTAGTAATGACGTATTTATTTAACACAGGTTTTTCCTTGTAAACTAATATCCTCGTTTTAACGCGTTTTCAATAAACTAATGTCCTTTTAACACGGATATGAAATTAGTATAAAATATCATTCTTATAACGTGAAAATTCTGTTTTATTAAAAATTTACACATTAAAATTTAAAATGCATATGAACATCTATTTTTGTATGAACAAAAAAAAATAACACGCCCATCCTCGTTATAACACGATTTTTTTTCTTGGATCCATTTCGTTGAAATTTTAGGGTATTAACAATTCAGTATAGCGTCAAATTGTGTAATGTAAACCCATTAAATTCGCATTTTCTTTTGTATCACGATAAAACACAAAACATCTCACACGGTGGATGAATGTTCTTGAACTCAAACTGTCATTTGACACCTACTCAATCGGGTCATCAACACCAATGAAAAGGACCCACTGTACAGTCGTACAAAAACACAGTACTCAATTGTAATGTTCACAGAAGCTTGAACACATGTGTCATATATTTTTTTAACACACAAAAAGTGCACTCTCACGAGATTTTTCACTGTTCACAATGGCCTTCAGAAAGAAAGTGGTTATTTTATTTTATTTTTTTTAATATAGGGATTATGTATATAAATAAAAATATTGAAACTTTAGAATCGAACCATGACATTGTCATTTAGCTTACTAACTTAGTAATCTGGTTTTAAGAACTATGATAAAATGATAAGAGACATGGACGTTGCAAAAATTGGTGGTAATGCGTTTTTAAATGTGAACTACTAAACTGTTTTGGTGAAGAACGGAATGTTGAAAATTGGCTTCAAAGAAATTTGGAATATTTTCCATTTTTTATTTATGGAATGACATTTTCGAAAACTCCTAACCTTGTCACATTAAAAATGTATACATAAAAAAAAAGAAATAATAATAATGAAATTGGCACTTTTCATGCCAAACCTCGGCCTTTGATATTAGTATTGATTTCGTCGACTAAATGAATCGATTTCGTCAAGAGAAATAACTTCTGGGAAATTAAAAATTAGAACCGTGTTTTAAATTTAAACAAATGCGTTATCGACTTAAACAGTAGTTGTGCATATAAGTCAAACTGATTTCAGTTGATTAATAAACAATGATTGTATTAAAGTTATCGTTTTTTTTTAACATTGACCACGAGCTATTTTATTTATTAATTTATTTTTTACTTGTAACTTTATTGTAGCTTGACCAAGAACAGTTTAATTGAAACAAGATTTGAGCGTGACCATTGTTCAAATCGAAAATGATACGTGACCATTGTTTTCCAGCAGAAATTTCAGCACGTGACATTGTTCTTCAGCACGTGACATTAAAACAATGTCGCGTGCTGAAGTGCGTATCACGGGTCGATTTTTTTTAAAGCTTTTTTATTTGGGAGGTTCTCGATGACCTATAAAGCTGAAATTTTGAACACAAACATAGCGCTTGGGATGTTTTTCACACGTTTGTTTCGAATAGTTTTAAAATTTGGCTAACAAAAGAACAGTATAAAAGGTTGTCCAAAAATAACATTTTTTAAAATTATTTTAAAACATAGGTTGAATAAAAAAAACATCTCAAAAAGAATTCTGACGCAATTTTGTTGAGATAGAGAATCTCAACCCGAAATACTATATTTTATGTAATAAGCTCAGAAGGTTCAAGTTGAGCTTTGACGTTGTCAACAACAACATGTAGGGGATCTTTGTTTTATATTCGGCCTGGCCCTTGGACTGTTATTGGCCTTTGTATGTCGAATTTTCGTTCCCCCTAGCTCAGAAAAAAACAACAACTAGTATACAGTACTTCAATAGACAGACTGCATACAACAAGTACCACCAAGGTGCTCTTGAAGGTGATTCCAAAAGAAACTGAGATTCACTGGCGCGGCAAGAAACTTGGGGAAAATGCTATTAAAAATAAAAACGACAAAAACCTCAATTGATGACAAAACGTTTTATGTGCTTTTTAATACTATATACAAAGTAATGCTGTATTAAAACCAGAATTTATTTTTAAAAAAGTATACAAATTACCAACAAAAGTTGGTAATTGTAATAATAAGACAAGATGTCTGAAAATAATCTTCAACTTTCTATATAAACATATTTTAGATTATATTGTCAACATGATTTTCAGACACTCTGTACATAACTAGTTTATAGCTTCGCTTGTGAGTGACTTTGTTGCGTCAGTGAGCTGGAAATTTGAAATTATACTGACATCTTTCATGATAGCATACTGTATAGTCCAATGGACCAAAAATCTTATAAAGTGAGAACCGCACAAAATCGCACAAGTCCAGTGTAACAAAAATCGCACAAATCGAATAACAAAATTTTAGAAATCGAAAATGGAAATTTTCAAAAACTCCAAAGTACCAAAACTCACATTTCTGTATTTATTTATTTATTTATTTATTTAACAATCGCACATCCCACAGGCATAAAGTGAGAACCGCATAAATCGAAAACCGTCTTAAGTCCATTGTATGTAACAAACAAAATTAGCATGAATCGAATAAAAAAATTTGCAAAACTCGAAAAAAAAATGGAATTTTTCAAAACTCGCCTAAAAGAAATAATTGCGTTTTTCGAAAATCACATTAATTGAAATCCGCATACATTAAAAATTTGCATAAAATTGACACTTGGCAGAACTCGAAAATAAAATTTCTCTAAACTCATCATGTTTCACAAAGAACACATTTAATTATCTAAATTCGCATGAATCAAAGCTTGCCAAAATAAAATAAAATGGAATTACTCAAAACTCGCATAAATCGAATATCGAATAAAACTCAAAAGATCGCATAAATCTAAATTCGCATAAAGCGAAACTTCTTAAAAAGCATTTTTTTTTTCAATTTACTTGTATAGTATACATGAAATAGTTAAAAAATCTGTTAGAACTGAGCTGTATTTTTAAGTTTGAAATCCGTTAGCACAACCCCCCCCCCTCAACCGTTTATAAATGTTATCTATATTTTTCAGGGAAAGATGATTTACGGATAAAATAACTACTGAAAACATCCTGAATAGGAACACTTAACGCACTGTTTAATTGCACACAAAACCATCATTTGATGAAGACTTGGCAAAAAATAAAAATCTCACCATCAACCATCGTCTCTAAAAGGGTGCACTCAAAACCATAACAGCCAAATTGTTAAAATAAATATATATTAAAAATAAAAATAAATAAATAATAATTTCATTACTTTTTTTTTCGTTTCATCATCTATTTTAAGATCCTCCATTAAAAAATGATGAAGATGATGATTGCATTGTTTTTGCTTCTTCTTCCTCAGGGCCCTTGTGTAGGGTCATTTCCCTCTAATTGCTGTGGGGTGAACAGCTGTTTGTTGCACCCTCTATATATATTTTTTTGTTAAAAACACTTTTTTTAGGGGTACTGTAAAAATAATTTGTAGGGGGGGGGTGTGTTGTTCGACGGTGACAGATTCTCCATGTAATGACCAGTTGACCGCTTAATTGTCGTTCTTTGAAGTTCATTTGGAACAGTGTCTTCGGGACAAAGGGCATCTCTGATAGAGTTCTTCACAACACACATCTCATTGACGTCAATGATGTAAAATTTAATGGTTTTTTTTTTGGGGTGGGGGTGAGGGAGATAATTTCGAAAGTTAAGTTAGTGTTATCTTTCGAGGAAGTCCAGTATGCCAAGAATGTTTCTGGAAACTTCTGTGACTCAAAAGCTGTTGCTTCTGCATATTCCCTGTCTGCATTCCTTTTTAGTCAGGATCATTGGGAACCTTTTATCCAGTGTAGGGGAATGAGACCTATCGAGGACCTTACTGAAAGACATACAAGAAGCAGTTGTTGTTGTTTACATTGCATGCAACCTTTGGATTTCTTAAGCGCTTGGGATGACTTGGAAGATTGCATACAGTACCTTAGTACAGTAGTCTATGGACAGTTTGTATAGGATTCAGTAAGATTCGCTTTGTATACAAGATTTAAATTGGGTAAGAAATTAGAAATGGTGAATTAAAATTTACAAACTCCTGTAAAATTAAAAAAAGAATTGGAGAAAAATAAATATTTTGTAAAAAAAAAACAACAACTTTTAAAAAAAAAAAATCGATTTAAAAATCGTGTTATGTTAGAAATAAAAAAAAAAAGACAAGTAATTTAAAAAACTTTGACACGACATTTTCTTCACTTCAACCTCGTTAAAAATGACATCTACGATTTGAAACTTAAATTTGAGGTCAAGTTTAACTAAATGCTTGTAAAAAAAAACAACTTCTGTATTTTGTAACGAACTTTATAAATTGCGTTATACGAGGAATAGGACAAAACAATCGCATTAAACGAGGATTATGGCTACTGTATGCATACACCTTAGCGATAGACTTCAAAAAGAAAAAATTAATCGAAAAGACTAGACGATGCATTCTATTTATTGACTTGGAAGAAGAATTCTCTATTTGTAGTCGTTTTCAAGTTCAATAACATTCATTTCACATCAGCATTCAAGAAAAACTTCTTCCAAGTATGAAATTAGGAAGTCAAAGAAGATTTTTTTTCGTTCTTTTCTTGTATAAGAACTTCAAAAAAAAATGATCGTTTAATCATTATCATTTGGCTTTTATAAAACGAACTGATAAATCCTCTTAAAAAAAAGCCCAAGGTCCATCCAGCAAGGGAAGTGCCGAAAATTATTCCAAAAACCACATTCTTCTTCTTCTTCTTCTTCTTCTTGTCTTTGAAAGGGGTGCTCAATGATGTCGAAGTAATTAGAATACTACTACTATATTGTTTTAATTCCATTTATTTATTATTGGTTTGGATGAGTGTTGTAATGTTTCATTTCCTGAGACCAATTTTTGTGGTGAGAAGAACAGTCGAATCAGTTTTGCTCAAGGAGAATGCACTGTGTAATTATTAGGACTTTCCAGAAAAAAAAGTTGACGTGACAAAAAAGTAGTCCAATTTTCGTCGACAGGAAAAAGGCCAAGTTCGGATAAACATCTTTTTATAAGGGGGTAACCAACATCCATCAACAAACAAACAAACAAGAACAAAAAAAACTGGTTTCTTTTCACTTTCGGTTGACATTCTTGTCGAAGGAATTCATCTAAAATTAAAACCGCAAATTTATTGTTTCCTGTGACTAATTTTGATTAATATTTCCAATTTACTTCACAAAGACCTACCGTTCGTGAGTAACGCGACAATGAAGTCATTTCATTACGTAAATTATGTAACCATAACCAACGAACCAATGGTTTCATACAGTGTACAATAAGACCATGGTACAATGTAGGGATGTTACCATCAACGTATAGAATCCGGGCATTCCATACATTGTTGGTAATTGCATTATCTATAAATTGTCGGTTTGTTCTATAGAATTTTATGCCTTGGTTAGACGATGTATGAAAGTAGCATTTGGCATAGTTGATTTAATCAAAAATTTAGGTTTGGTTTAAAACTAGGCTTAAATATAGGCCTAAATGTTCTTAGATGCAATGTTGTAACTAACAGATGTATACAAGGTGTTATTTGACATAAGAAGCATTGCTGATGACATACAGTATGTACTTTAAATCCTGTACATGTGTATTTTGTGCCTATAGAAGCGCATATCGGTATAGTTATTGTGTACGGTGGTATGTCACATTTTCTGTGTTTAGTGTACTATTCATCATTTGTCTATCTATACAGTATAGCTTGTATTTATCAGGTGCACGTACATAAGGTGTCAATTTACCAAATTGTGATTTGAATAATTGATTCCGTGTTCAAACGGGGTGAAAAGCACTGGTTTGTATATTCGGAACATTGGTTGCGTGGCAACTGGCGTGGACATTGATTGTGAACATTTCCAAAAATCAACAATGAAAAACAAAAACACAATAGCGTATTGACCTTCTTTTGTAATGGTTTACTACACACTGTGTCGTTTTTCCATACAGTTGAGAATTAATTTCGTCGTATTCCTGTAAAATGGACATGTGTTGTTTTTTGTTGATTGTTAGTTGTTCTGCTAATTGGATGCGAATTCATTTATCGAAAGACATCTGTTTGGTTTTTGTAATCTTTTTTTTTTTAGAAAACTGTAAATTAAATACCGATTAGAGTAAATACGTGCATTTAATTAATTGTACCATAATTACACGTTAGGTAATCAACTTTTTAAATGTAACGAATCGTGGCAAGTTGCCTAGCGTCATTTGTTCCATATTTTCTGTTTGGAATTTTCTCTCACACAAACTGCAAATTAAAACAACAATTAAACGCATTTTCTGAGAATTGACTTTGAAAGCATTAAAGAGGAATGTTTGCCCTTGATCCATTAGGCTTATTTTGTGAGACACCAAAATGGACTAATCATTGGACACTCCTATCTATGTCTTTTAAGTTCTGTCTGGATGTTCTGAAATCGAAATAATTATGCAGCCCACAAAGAATAATTCCTTTTAGTTTTATTTCGAAAAGTTTTGATTAGATGTTCAATATCAAAGAACATTGATTCTTGAATCATAAAATTTCTTGTTCATGTAACTACAGGTATACCCTGTTAATACAGCAGGTTATGGGCCAGATTACCACCATAAAGAGAAAAAAAACTGTCTTTCACTTTTCCAGAACGAGTACAAGCTCCTCGGATCACCCAACAACCATCCAGTTCTGGAAGCATTGTCAACGAGGGTCAAACCAAGATCCTTCAATGCCAAGCCACTGGCTATCCGATCCCGGAGTACCGGTGGATGAAAGACGATGTCTTTCTGGGCAATTTCACGGCTCAACCTTTCTACAAGATGACATCGATCAAAAGATCAGATGCCGGACGCTATCGTTGTATTGTTCAGAATGTTGTCGGGTCCATTTTGAGCGAAGAGGCCAAAGTGATAGTTGCATGTAAGTGCGCACATTCGATTCTTATATTTCAACGGATAAAGTCAATCATTCGAGTCTTGTGGGTAAGGCATTCATCTCGGGCGTGAGAGGTCCTGGGTTCACATCCCACTCATTCGATGTGAAATGAGTGGAGGTTTGCTGGGGGGTTCTCCCATTTCCTCTTACTTTTTTAAATGACTTAAAACAAATATCTCACGCTCATTCCCCCTTTTTTTTCAGATTTTATGCCGCTAAGTGAGAGAAATAATCAAACTGTGAGTGCCCAAACATCGCAAGCTGCAGTTTTGAGGTTGCCACCAATAGAGAGTGAACCACCTCCGACGGTTATGTGGACCGACGAAGACGGCAAGCCACTGTACGATACCAAATACTCAGTAACCCGGGACAATCGGCTCATCGTCCTCGATGCTGAAGAAGCAGATTCCAAAGTGTTCAAAGCGAAAATCACCAACCCGCATGTTGGTAAAGACGAAGATACCGGATATTACGTTCTCGACGTTTCGGGTAAGCATAGTAAAGGATCCGTCGCTTAAACTGCAAACTCATAATGTGTGAATATGAAAAGAAGCGTGGACTTGATTTCCAAATGTTTACATCATAGTGAGGCATAACTTGATGCAGAAGCTGTAATTCTCAGACAAAACGGGGGAGGGGCACTTTAAGCATAAGTTCTACAAGCAACTCTCAGTTTATGAACGACGACGTTTGTTCTCACATGCAATGCAAACCTAACCTAATTATTTAAAGCAATACCGGCAGAATGTCGTATCTTTGAATCGTAGTAATTAATTAATATGCTGTTACAATAAGCCCATAGATAAAGATGAGAAGTTCGGTTTTTGTATCAGCCAGGACACTGAAACTGCAGTTTGAGTCGGTTTTTAAATTTTTCTTACCCCCTCTTGACAGTTTGCCGTTAAACATTTTTTAGAAGGGTAAACATTTTTTTAAAATCAACCCCACACTTCAAAAGCCACGAACCCACATATAAGAGGGGGAATACTAATGCTTCTATTTTTAGTGATGTTCCCAAAATATTCTCGTTTTTAATCTTTTTATACCTTGAGACGAGATGTCGGAACAACACTTTGAATTATATCGGGTCGTAAGTCAAAATGATGTTAAAGCAAAAAGTTGTCCCTGTCATAACGCATTTAGCACACACGCTTCAGTTTTTTTTTGTAAAAACACAAGGGTTTTTTGAATTCGTTGTGACAGTCTTACGCTTCAAATAGGAAGCTGCCGAATGGTTGTTTTGAAACACAAAAAACATCGATCGATGAACCGAATGGTTGATATTGAATTGTTTTTCCTGCAAAGTATTTCATGTGTGGTTTGTTTTGTTGCAGGACATGAACCATCCAACGAACAAGTTCCTCCTGACATAATAGTGGCACCTGAGGATGTGCAGGTCGTCAAAGGAGTCACCACTGCGGAACTTCAATGTGTAGCCAATGCAAGGTAAGTTTACTCTTGTATACAGGGTGAGTCGAAAGTACTGTTTCATGGAAATATTATAAAAGGTATTGCAATGACAATTTTGTGCTTTGAATATGGCACCTTCATAGGGGTCTTTACAATGGTGGTATTTGCATTGACACAAACCGAAAACCGCATTGTTACGTTGGAAACTATGAGTTGTAGCTACTAAGTCATACTTAGAAAGTTGTAATCACATGGTCTATGGTCCAATGGCTACAACTTTCCAAATATGACTTGGTATTAAATTTTAAGTTTTGCACCTTGAACAACATTGCTTAAGACAAAATAGGGATCAAACAAAAAACAAAAACTCCCTACTGACCAGTGCACACCAAGATGTTTCACCCTCTTTGAGAAAGGCTTCCTCAGGGGACACAAGACACCAACCTGGACAAAGACACAATCAGCAACAGAAAACAACCTCCCCTGATTGAGGAAGTCTTCTAAAAGAAGATGAAACGTTGGGTGTGCACGGTCAGTGAGGTAGGGAATTTTTGCGTTTTTGTTTTCTCCCTATTTCATCTTAAGCAATGACTTGGTATCTAGGACTCAGTTTCTAATGTAACAATGCGATTTCCGGATTGTAACAATGCGAGGTCAATGCAAATACCACCAATTGTTATCATTATTAGTCTGTCCCAAGACACTTTAATGTCTTATATTTATTGTTTAATGTTGTAAGTCGGTTATTGTTATCAAAAAGCACCAGTTTCAAAGTGATCACAATAACCGGATTTTTCTGTAATTGCTGTTTCTTTGAAATAAATGCTGAATGAACAGAACATAGCAAGATAGTCTGCAGTTCAGATTAATCAGTCAATGGATAGTTTCTTGTTGTTTGACACGTGAAACAGATTTCACTGGATTTTCGACGAAACAGAATACTCGTAACATTTAGGCCTATAGCTTATTGAAAAATACATGGTTCTGACTCCTTTGTTTTTAAAATTTTGAAGACCCGTTCATCTCATCAAAACTTTGTGGCAAAAAGACGGCATTCCAATCTCACACGCCAAAGTGTCTTACACGTTCAGCGATCCTTGGAATCGTACGCTCACTCTCACCAACATCGATTCCAGTCACGAAGGCACGTACAAGTGTGAAGTGTACCTGGAAAATCATAACTTCCGTCCAGTCACCGCGGCAGCTAACGTTACGGTTCTTGGTAAGTACAACCATGTCATGTGTGATTCAAGTAATCCCAAGTGTCCTACAAAACTGTTTTGATCGCTTCATCAGAAAAACCCCGCTTAGACAACTTGCCAAGTACTGTCATCGTGAAGGAGCACAGGAAATCGGTAGCATTCGTCTGTCAAGCTACCGGTGGCAAACCAGTACCCGACGTCAAATGGTATCACAATTCGATACTCTTGAATGCGTCGAAAAATGATCGAATAACCATAACCAATAGGAACATGCTGTCCATCAACGATTTGCAACCGGAGGACGAAGGCATTTATCAGTGTATAGCTTCCAACGTTGCTGGTGAAGTTTCCGCCTATTTCTGGTTGCAGTTGAAATGTAAGTTCTTTACGAAATTTAAGCGCTGTGTATTATTTTTATTCGTAGTTCTATGTGCTTGTGATAATGCCGATGCATGTTAAATCTTAACTAGTTTTTGTTTTTTGCGAATTGTTTGTGAATGACCATGCGTGTTGTGTGTGAAGTCTTGTACAAGTTCTGCTATACTAACAAATTGAATGTTTGCAAAATTTATTTTCGACGATTCCCTTTGTTCTAAAAAGTTTACGAGAGACAGGGTTTCCGTAAGTACGTACTTAAGTACAAGTACAAGTACAAGTACTTTCTGAATAAGTACTTTAAAGTACCTTAAAATACAAGTATGGCTCTATAAATGTACTTAAGGCCAAGTAATACTTGGTCACTTAAGTACAAGTACATTACGTAATTTTTTAGCATTTCCATGAAAAGCAAATAGTGGATTAGGAGGGTAGCGGTTTAAAGAGGAATTTCCCTTTCAGATCCAAATATTTCTACTCCTTATATTTAAAGTACTTATTAGGTACTTAAGTACAAGTACCGTAGTTTGTACTTAATACAAGTACCAAGTACTACATATTTCAAAGTACTTAAATAAAAGTACCGAGTACTGAAAATGTACTTAAAATGTACTTGTTACGTGTACTTAAGTATTCGGTACTTAAGTACTCGGTATCCCTGACGAGAGAACAAATGTATGAGAAGTATCAATGGAATGCTTGGCAATTTAACCAATGTACTCTATGTCTCAATCCAAATTCAGAACTGTTTCAAACTTTAATGAAAATTGTAGAAATTAAATGAAAAACAAGTACATTAAAAAAAAAATGCTATTTTAAGCATACTCTTTATATACTGGCATATAGCGTCTGCCATGTTGGTTTTTAATTAACAGCTCATAGGGAGTGGATCCATGGACACCTCATTCATTAAAATCCATCGAGTCGTCTTGTATGTAAATACTTGCAACTCGCTCACAAGTGAAGCTAATATAAAGAGTACAGAAAATTTCATTTGTATCGGTTCTATTATATTTCAAATAGAAAAATTTGCACTGATCTTTGTAAAGTTAGGTTGAGACATTGTGTTTTGTTGACAAAGCATGGCGCATGACCTTCAACCATGAAATAACTGGATTTCACAATGTTGATCTACTATTATGAAATTTTGAATTGACAAATGTGTGAACTCTATCAATCAAATATCGGAACTTTATAACTAATACTGATAATGTTTGTGGTGTTTGATGAAATATAAAATATGCAATGTTTGATGAAATATCTACTACAACCTATGAAATTCTATGATAACTTTTTCACTTTCGATTTGTGTGTTAAAGATTTAGCCCACAGAGTTTGGTGACATTTTGAAATCCACAGATCTCTTACTTTTTAAGAGATGAACAAAAACTAAATATCTAACTCCGCTTATTACTAATGGCCTCGTGGCTCAGTTGGGGCGGTGGTGGACATGATGACAACAACAAAACAAGAAACAAAAAAATGTATCTAACTGTTGTATTTTGGTCTCTAACAAAAAGCGTCCCCAGTCCCACGGGCAGCCGAGATGCCATCTGAAAATGACCTCCTACTAAATGAAACTGAGATTACACGTAAGATGTTGTTACTAAGTCGCTGCTTTATAGTCCTCAATGTTCAAAACTAACACCTCTCGCATTAAGGTTTTAACACGACAGAACGGATCGCATTGAACGCTATTTTCCTTGTGGTTTTCTTTTATGTAGCGACGATGCCGAGCATCATCGATCCGCCGACAAACCACACCGTCCACGATGGGAAAGACGCCAAATTAACCTGCGGGAGCAAAGGCTCACCGCCTCCAAACACCACTTGGGTGCAAAATGGTAATTTGCTTCCAAGTTCACCGCAGTGGTTGGCCTGACATTCTCGATGCTCAAACTTTTCATTGAAACAGATTCCGTAGTTATTCGAAGTGAGGGGCGGATACAAATTTTGGACAACGGCGCGCTTTTGATCGCCGCCGTTCAGCCTTCCGATACAGGCAAATACACATGCATCAAAACCAATGCGGTCGGAACGGTGGATTCTTCGGGCTACTTGACCGTACTCGGTAAGGATTACAACTTGACAGTTCCCATTTTTAAAACAAAATCGCAAAAATGTTTTCACGACACACATTTGGTTTTCTTGATATGTAGTGAAGACTCAAATCATTCAACCTCCCGTCGACACGAAAGTGATTCTGGGTCACCGAGCCAGTTTGGCGTGTCGAGTTTCGCATGACGAATTGGTTCCTTACACCGTCCAGTGGTATTTCGACAAACGACTTCTCAAGCCGATGAAAGACGATCGTGTGAAAATCAAAAGCGATGGGTCGTTGGAAATCCAGGAGGCGAGGAACATTGACATCGGAACCTACATGTGCGTGGTGACGTCTCTGGGAGGAAACGACTCCCGTTCTGCCAAAATCGATGTCATAGGTTTGTAATCGAATACTAACATCTATGCATGTTAAGATTTAACAAATAGTCAACGAAGTTAAGAACTGAACAAAACGATGTAACGAATAGTCTACAAAGTTAGGGTGCTTGTAACTGTCTTTCTATCGGTACCAAGTTGTAGCAATACTTTCAAAAAATGGGACAATAGTGTTTACCAATTGAACCCAGGAAATGTTTCATTGCAATGCATCACGATCGTTAAAGTTGTACTTGTGATTGGTTAATACTTGTAGTTATTATCTGCAGGGTTGGATATACGCTGTTGAATAACCTTTGTTGATTGATTCTCTTTTTGCATTTCAGAATTGCCGTATTCACCAACTGCTGTGAAAGCTGAATTACTTAAAAATGTGCCAAAAGCTGTTAACATCAGTTGGATCCCTGGCTTTGATGGCAAAAGCTCAGTCAGGAATTTCATCGTCCAAAAGCGTACCATGCGAAACGAAGGTACCAACCGGAACCCCAAAGCTGAAATTTTACGATACATTTCACATGTTTGGAATTGTATCTAATGTTTTTCGTGCACAGATCCAACACCAGATCCGATGGTTGACTGGGTGACCGCTCTCACTAACGTTAGCAGAGAACAACGGTGGGTCGTTCTGACCAATTTGAAACCCGCCATGAACTACCAATTCCGCGTTAGTGCAGTCAACGGGGTCGGCGAAGGAAATCCAAGCGAACCTAGTAACCGAGTTACACTACCTCAAGAAGGTAAGACTGCTTTAGGTTTTCAATCATCACCGATTACAAAATTTATATAATGGTAATATAAGAGATTGCTGCATTATTATTATTCACCTAATGGCAAACATTCCAATTGTGTTCTAGCTCCAAGCGCACCTCCCAACAGTGTTGTTGGAAGTCCTCGTTCACCAACGAGTATCATGATTCAGTGGCACGTAAGTAGCATTTAACACAAACTGCATGTAAAGTAACTTTTATGTTTTGCTGAATGAAAAAGAATATTCTTGGTTTTACAGCCACCGACCGAAGAAGATCGTAACGGAGAATTGCGAGGTTACGTCATCAAATACCACATCTACGGTTACCCGGAAGACTGGAAGAATCGAACCATAGCTAATGAAGCTCAGCGCAGCTACATCATCGACAACTTGATTACGTGGCAACTGTACGAGATTAAAGTGGGCGCGTTCAATGACAAAGGAATCGGAGTGTACAGCGAAAGTATTCGAGTCCGCACCAAAGAAGGAGGTAGGATTAACAAGAGATTATCTTCACATCTCAGTGTAATGAGTAGCCATGGTTGTTACTTCAAAGATCGTTGGCTAGGCAGCATCCCATCTATAACAAGAGATCATTTTCACGTCTCCTTGTAATGAGTAGCAATAGTGGCCGTGTGCACTGAATGTTGCCATGAGAACGCATGGTTGTTACCCTCAAAGATCATTGGCCAATCAGCATCACATGATACTTAATCGAGGGTCATTATTGGCGAGTTTACTTCTAGTAACATGATATTTAAATCCTTTAACAGTACCTCTCGAGGCACCTGCCGACGTACGCGTGGAAGCATTGAGTTCTACAAGCATCCAAGTTTGGTGGATTCCTCCCAACCCGCAAATGATCAATGGTGTTAATCAAGGATACAAGGTTCGACATAACATATTTTGTTAGATCTGTGTTGTTTCTGGAATAGTTTTAAAAACAATTTTACGATTTCAACGTATTTTTTTTAGATCCAGTTATGGAAATTGGGCCCTGACGACAAAGCGAAACCCTACAACACCGTCGTGGTCCAACCTTCGCTGACTGATCCTATAGCCGAGCAAACCGAGATCGTCACCAATTTGGAGAAATTCGAAGAGTACAATGTCACCATTTTGTGTTTTACTAACCCTGGAGATGGACGACGAACTGAACCTGTCATTGTCAAGACCTTACAAGATGGTAAAATGTGTCTTAATATTTTCAATTTTGACAATACTTGGCAAAACAAATGCTCTAAACAAAAACTTTTATCGTCGCGTAGTTCCCGATGCCGTTGCAACTCTCACTTGCGAGGACGTTAAAGACACCACTGTGCAATTGTTATGGTCTCCACCAACGCGTAACAACGGAATTTTGCTAGGTAAGTCACCAGTCAGCCAGAAGTCGCTGTTTTGTTCACTACCTTTGTTTTAATCTCTATCGTTTTGTTTTGTTATTTTAGCCTACACCTTGCGCTACTACATGTTAGACGTGCCAGAAAACGTTGTCATCAAAAACCTGTCGGTTTCGATGCAAGAAATTCAGCTGACTGATCTCACTCCGAGCACGGAATATGTCTTTGACATATTTGCTTGGACTGAAATCGGACGCGGGCCGTCGAAAACTATTGCCATCCAATCGGGGGTTCCACCAGGTCAGTGAACGTGGATCATTATGATGATAAACTCGGGTATGTTGGACATATGTTAACCATGATTTTCATTTTTAGTGCTACCTCACGCACCAACGAAATTATCGGTTTCCAAAATTGAAGCATTTTCGGCCCTCCTTCAATTCACGCCGGGCTTCAACGGGAACACGTCTATCACGAAATATTCCGTAGAAGCCCAGATCGGTCGAAATGATTCATGGGTGGTCATTTATGAATCGCCACCGCCCGACACTCCGGCCATCACAGTGGAGAATCTCATCCCGTACATGGAATACAGGCTGCGAATCATAGCCAATAACGTCGTTGGACCGAGTCCTCCGAGCGATTCGTCCCGAAGCTTTCAAAGCCTCCAAGCGCCCCCGTCTCATCCACCTCGTAGTGTCACTGTTCGTGCTATGAGTGCAACTGCGTTACGAGTACGATGGACCGTGAGTAGCTTTACACTATATCTCTAGAAGTAATCATGCACGAAAATCGTTTCTTACCTCGAATTCGTTTGTCTCGCAGCCTTTGCAACAGCTGGAGTGGTGCGGAATCCCTCGTGGATACAACGTGTCTTATAGGATTCACGAGACCGATGACCGACGACGTTCATTGCTTTTGGAAAACCACAATGCCAATTCCTTCATCATCGAATCGTTGGACGAATACACCGAATACGAAGTCATGGTCGAAGCGTACAACGACGTTGGCAGCAGTAAGCCCAGTCCCGTGGCAATAGAACGCACCAAAGAATCAGGTGTTTAAACGTTTGCTGAATTTCTTGTTCCAATCGTCCATCCATTGATTTAAACGATTATTGATGCCGAGGTTTGATTTTTGTTAGTTCCTGGAAGCGGGCCGCAAAACGTTAGAGCCAATGTTACGTCTTCGACAACTGTTGTTGTCTCGTGGGACGAAGTACCTGATGAAGATAAAAACGGAATTCTTGAAGGTTACAAAGTAAGAAAAACATACTTTTGACTTAAATTGTTTGTAAAATTGAAGGGCTCGGGGCAGTGACCGGTCAGCTCCACTTTTTTTCGAAATTCTGCATCGTTTGGAGCAAAAATGGGACCAATTTGATGCTCAAGATACCAAGATATTATCATAGATGGCACCAACAGTCACTACTGGATGCTTAAGCCAAGTTAACTTCACAGCTGTCCGGCAGCTCTTTATTATTCGTTGTATACTGATTTTAGAACAAACAACGGACAACTTAATTTCACATTTTTCTTTTCTGTGACTATTTTACCAGTAAAGAATTTTTGGCCGAAAATGCATTAACAAAGTGATCTGTACATATCTGAAATGATTTATCTTAAACGTTTTGCATATTTTTCAAAACAGCTTTTTTGTCAATACTGTTAAATTTAAAAAAATGGAGCTGACCAGTTACTGCTCAAACCTTTCAATTACATTAAAAACTTAATGACATATCAATAAGACTCGATCATTTTATGGTGAAGGCAACCCCTTGTTTGATTTATGAATGTTATCATAATGGACTCATACAAAGTTTTCACTTTTAAAGGTCTATTATGGTGCCAAAAACATGCCGTCTCGGTTCAAAGACATTCCAAACAACATGACATTTACGACCACGCTCACGGAACTGAAGAAGTACGTTCAATACTCCATCCAAGTGCTTGCGTACACACGAATGGGCGATGGAAACCTAAGCAAACCACCTGTACTCGAGAGAACTTTCGAAGATGGTGCATAGACGTTCTTTAATTGAAACAGAATTTGTCGTCTTTGTCTTTATTGGTGTAATTTTATTCCTTAAAAAATAAACACACAGTTCCTGGTCCACCATCGAACGTCTCCTTTCCGGACGTTTCTCAAACGATGGCACGAATGATCTGGGACATTCCCGAAGAGCCCAACGGCGTAATACTCGAATACAAAGTGACCGTCGGCGTAGAAGGCGGGGAACCGTTCATCGACCAAAGCCTCGCCCCAACTTCGCGAACGTGGCGTGCCACCGATTTGGAGATGGAGAAAGACTACATCTTCACCATCGTCGCGAGAACCAACGTCGGGTGGGGAAAGATGGCACGAGCCAAAGTCTTCACCACCAGCAATCGAGGTACTGCGCATCTACTGCGATCGCATTTACGTTCCGACATCGGATCATTTTCACTAAACGTGTTGTTCACGGTACATTTTTTTAGAGCCACCACAAGCACCGTCCACACCGTTGATAAGCCCGTCGCAAATACAAAGTGACCAGATAACGTTTAGTTGGACACCAGGACGTGACGGTTTTGCACCGTTACGCTATTACACGATTCAACAAGCCGACGAGTCCGGAAACTGGCAGATGATTCCCGAGAAGGTCGATCCGAGTCTCATGGCGTACACGGTGAAAAAGTCAGTGGCACAAGTGATTCGACGTACAGAGTGTCCCAAAAGTCTTGGCGTGGTCTTTGAGCTTAGTTAAATGAAAGCTGCACCAAGACTTATGGGTCATCCTGTATATCAAGTTTGCAATGAATATGATTATTAAAACAATGTTGATATCTTTTCAGTTTAAAACCTTTCACCAAATATAAATTCCGAATCCAAGCTTCAAACGATATAGCACCGAGTAAGTGGAGTCCAGAATCGAACTACACAAGAACTTTGGCTGGAAGTAAAGACCATCGACATCTTTGTTACACTCGAGTTATAAATATAATAGACATTATATTTACAATTTTGGTTTTGTTTTATAACAGCACCTTCGCTGGCACCTGAAGAAATGAACGTCTTGGCCACAACCACAACTGACGTTAAAATCACTTGGAAGGTACGTCACCAACTGATCTTTTCATTAAATTCGATACATGTCTTCATCCACACAACAGATCATTTTGATCAAAATAGTTGTATTATAAACCACCTACAAACTTATTTATTATGTAATATAGTTTCCTGCTCTATAGTACAGGAAGGATATTATTATTATGGAAAGTTAAATAATGTGGGTGCCTGCAATTGTTGTTATATTCCCACCAACTCCATCTAGTGACAGGGTGCTACACCTCAATCACCAATAGCAGGTGACCTGAGGATTCTGCACGATGGGCGGGGCTAAAGTGTCCATGAGACTGGGTCATTCTTATTAATTTTCAATATAATAAATTTCAGCCTCTGCCACCTGAAGCCTGGGGCGGGGACATGTCGTCGGGTGGATACAGGATCGAGTATCATCCGGTGTCGGAATTCGTATCGGGACGATCTCCTTCCGAAGAGATTCACAACCCTACCGCATCGGAAATAACGCTCAACAACCTCGCTCGTGACAAGATATACGAATTTGTTTTGTCCGCTTTCAATTCGCAAGGCGAAGGTCCCAAGACTCAACCTCAGACGACTTACGTAGGAGAAGCAGGCAAGTCTTCAATTCATCAATGATGATGCATCTATGGACTTAAGATTTGGTTTGTTAATCTAAATCGTTCCTTCCGCGTTCTCAGTTCCAACCGGACAACCGCAAGAAATCGAAGCGGTAGCTGTTAGTCCGACGGAGATCAAACTCACTTGGAAACCACCGCCTGAAAACCAACAAAATGGAGAACTTCTAGGCTATAAAGTGAGTTTGTCAGATTGCAACTATTTTTCAAAAATTTCAAGTTTTTTTTTTTAACTTCTTAAAAAAAACAACTTTTCTTTGCGTTTGTCAAGATTTTTCTCATCGAGAGCAATAAATCGAAGCTCAGCGAAGAAATGGAAGTGGTTCCAGCTTCGACGTCGTCTTATACGCTAATCGATCTTCAAATGTTCACGGTATATCACATAGAACTGTTGGCATTCAATCCTGCAGGAGATGGACCCCGTTCGTCCATGATTGAAGTTCGGACCAAAGAAGGATGTAAGTACTCACTCACTTGTTGCAATTTTTCTTGGGTGAGAAGCACAATTCATCAACAGTAGAAAATTCTTTGTTTTGCTCACTGATCGGGTGAACACTTTCATCACATCTGGCCTCATTTTGCCAGGAAAGAAAAAAAGACCGTGCAAAAGAGAACTGGTTGTTAGACAGTTATCTCTAACCACATTAAAAAAAATTTCTCCGAGCTTCTTTTTTGGAAGGTTTCCGATGACCTACAGAGCTGAAATTTTGAACATAACTTGTGGTTGTGGAACGTTTTGTTGCATCAAATATGTCTGGTCAATTTTGAGATTTTGGCACACGAAGGATTAGTTTGTACTTGAAAAAACGAACCCTACTTTCTCACCTGATAAAGCTTGTAGGAGGGAGATAAAACGTTATTGAGGTGTTAAAACAGTCCATCCACTCTGTGAAAGAATATTTTTACTGGCAAATATTATTGGGTTGGGAATTATGGATGACTAGTGGTTAACTCATGCTATAGCACATGACACTCACGTTATGGCTGATTTTTCCTTGTGTCAAGTGCGTTTTTACTTCATGGATAAACATTCTTCCATGGACAGATAGGGAGGCACTTTCTTTATAATAATGGAAAAACTTTCTTTTCAGTACCTAGTCAACCAACAAACTTGGCTTTCTCTGACATTACGACGAGTTCGTTGAACGTGAGCTGGTCACTACCGGAATTCCCTAACGGAAGGATCGTTGGTTATCTCATCACTTATGAAACGTTGCCGACAGAAAGTGAGAAAATCTCGTTTGTCTTTTCAGTTTTCGAAATGATATTTGTCTTTACAAATGGCCGACATTGATAACAACACAATTATTTTCTTCGTCTCGGTGTAGATTTCAGCAAACAAGTCCGTCAGCGGGTCAACGCCACATCCTTGGAAGTTTACAATTTGGAAGAGAATGCGACGTACACATTCCGAGTCCGTGCCGAAACCATCGATCTTGGCCCGGAAGTGACCGGAAATGTCACGACTGGTACTCAAATAGGTAAATTACATAAAACACCAAATCGAATGAAAAGCAAGATGGGCAAGTCGTTAATTTGAAACGTTGATCGTAGGATCACCGGAGCCACCGATCCGTCTGCTTTTAACGACAACAGTATCGGCAGTGATCCTAGAATGGGAGAATGGACAGTCGCTCAGCGGACCGATTCTTGGTTATATTGTCGAAAGCAAGAAAGAAGGTGAGATGAACGTCTTTCGCTGACCCTACGGATATAACATTTCGTCACTAACGAGTTTCTTATTTCCAATTCTAGAAGACGATAAATGGCAACGAGTTATGAAAATAGCTCACGGACCAATGAACGAATGGGCCATCAGCTTCCAGAATCTGATGCCGTCGAAGAAATACAAGTTCCGGTTGTTTGCGCTCAACGGCCGTGGTATTAGCCCGCCGGCCATGTCGCAGGAACTTGTTATGGTCCCAAGTAAGCATTAAACTTGTTTCGTAATACAGGGTGTCCCAACAGTCAATATGCATTTGTTCAATGAAAATGGTGCGATTTCGTAGGTAGAATGGTGCAAGAACTGGGCCTCATGAAGAAAACGCCATTCTATCGTGAAGTTTGGTTCCTCGTCGCTCTAGCAGCGACGAGCATCATCATCATTATTCTCGTAGTTTCAGTTTTGTGCATCAAGAGCAAGACTTATAAATACAAACGTAAGCCAAAAATGTACAATTATTATTTAAAGACAAACCAAATCCAGCACCACATAAAACAAAACGCTACTACGTTACAGATGAAACGGTCGTGAAGCCCGCTTCCGAAGACAAGCCAACGACCGGCGACGATGGTGGTTTTGCAACCTTCGAACTTCGTCAATCGAGGCGAGGAACGCTGCGTAAAAACACCCTCGGCAGAAAGAATGGAAAACTCTCCAATGGAAATCTGATAGCCAAGTACGCTCTTAACCTATATTAAGACGTAACAGTTTGATGCCCAGTTTAGTAATAAATGTTCACTCAACAGAGCTCCTCCGAGACCCAGTCCCGCAAGCGTGACGTATTCCGACGAAGAAGACCTCAAAGGTTACGATGACAATTGCGACAGCAGCAGTCTTACGGAGAAACCGTCGGAAATCAGCTCCACCGAGACTGAAGTAAGCCTACTTTTAAAATGCCTCTTTTTTTGTTAACTACTGCACAGCAAATTGCAAGCCTGTAACCATTATAAACTCGTTACTACAGCTTTCACCCTGATGCAGTATACAGGGTGTTCCTAAAAAGTTGAAACGCTCAGAATCAAATAACTACCTGTCTTTGACTTGCATACAATACAGTACATAATTGGCTTATCTTTTACTTTAAGTTGGTCTATGGGTAGGTCTATGATCTTAAAGTTAAAAAGACCTATGGGTTGGTCTATGATCTTACATTAGTTGAAAAACAAAAACTTCATGCATCATTAATGAGTCAATAATCATAAGTTGATACAGTCTTCATACCCACAGCCTGAGTTGCACCAGTGTGTCGATAACTTATAGTAATCACTTTACATTAAAATAGTTGTTCATAACACATACCTTAAAAGTACCAATATTTCTTATGTATGAGCAGCATAAGTTAACTGGGATACAAATGAAAAGTATGCTATGTAGAAACACCACAAATGAAATTGACCTGTAAACCACCAATAACATGAAATCATGGACCAGTTCATTAAAAATGGGAGACTCGTTATAAACATTTCACTCAGGTGAAATTACCTTTTAAAACTCAATTCTGGAATATCTAGTTTACCACACCTATTCAGGGGGATGTTCAGCATATTATTATAACATTTCAATATATGCCAATAGGTGCCTGAATACAGATGTTTTCAGTAACTAACAGCAATGATATTGGTGGTAATTAATGTTTGAGTGAATAAGTATTTATCAGAATTCACTCCGTATAAAATTACCTAAATACAAAAAACAAATCGCAGTGGCATTTACCACAGGGTCAGGTTTTCTCAGGGATCTCCCGTTTCCTCATCCATGCCCTCGTAAAAAAAAACCAAATACCTTCAGTGAGGTCAGTCATTAAACTCAAAAGTAACTTTAGTTAAAATCAATAAGCAGCATTTAGAACCAAATTATCAACACCGACTGTAGTTGGAACGTTGGCGATACAACATCATCATGTTGCGGAGCTATCGTTCAATTGTACCAAACCACGAAGTAACTCGTACCTTTCCCATCCATTCCCCCAGGCAACGGAAAGCGAACCAGAAAGTGAAAAATCAAACCCTCATTCCTTCGTCAACCACTACGCCAACGTCAACGACACGTTCCGCCAGTCGTGGAAGCGACAGCGGCCGACCAAGGCGTACAGCAGTTACACCGACAGCGAACCCGAAGGCAGCGTGGCCGTCAGCCTCAACGGAGGTCACATCCTCATGAACAATATGGCAGGATCGCGCGCACCCCTCCCAGGTTTTTCTTCGTTCGTTTGAAAAAAAAAAACAACGCAATCAAGTCGACGAGAGGTTCGACAAAAAACTCTCAAAAGTGACATGTGGCCCTACGCGTTGCCAGCCGTTCGATCGATCGATCGGTGGCGTCGGAGGCAATAATCAACGGTTAAAACAAAAAGACTTCTGAACTTCATTTCATCCCAAGTGCACTTCATCACCATTCTCCTGTGATCCTTCGACTCGTACGAGTCCCATCGAGGCATAAAACCGTCGCAAAGTGTTTCCTCAACGCGGACCTCATTACACAACGCCGTCATAGCAGTTTGGTGTTTTTTAGAATATTTTTTTTTAGCGTGACTGTGATGCCGAGAATACTGCCTACTTACAAACAAACAAACGAACAAACAATTTTACCACCCAACAATTTAATGTCTCGTCGACGACGCATTAAATCGCTTATGATAGGGGGTGATATAGTCGTCAATGTCATCAATAAAAATTTATTCGAATACATGATTCTGGAACATGAAATCAGAACATAGCATTTTGTGATTACTAGGAGAAGTAGACATTCATTAATGTATTTTTTGTTTTGTTTTTTTTTTAGACATGAGGGGGCAAAGGGAGCAAGTGAATGTTGATATTCATTCCTTTTCTTAAGAAAGACTTTTTTTTTCATCCTATTATGAATTAAAATTAAAAATTTCATTTATTACAGACCCGAAAAATCCATTCTACTTCATTTCAAACTGGTTTTGTTTTTTCTTGTAATTTTAGGTCACAACAAATATCGACGGTGAAAAAATGAACATCAACATTTCCATGCTAAGCTGGTGGATTTGTTTTTTCAAGATATTGTTAGTTTTTCTGAGGCAAAGCACAACATGACCCCCGGTTCTACAAAATTTGCTTTGGTGCTTTTGTTTTTTCTGCGAAAAACAACTCGATTAACGATATCATCGGGATAATAATAATAATAATCATCATCAGGTAATGGACACTATAAAGCAACCAGTGGTGGTGGTGGAAGTAAAAAGGTCTTGTTCAAAAAATTTCTTGTTTCGTAAGGAGTTCTCCGATTGCATTCACTTAAGCTATGAAGGATAAAAATGAACACTATGGCACGCTGTTACAATCGTCTAATGAAAAGTGAACGACTATCAATTAACGGGCAAAAGAAAATTATTACTGTTTTTTTTTGTTGTTTTTTATATATATATATAATATATGTATAACGGCATACTTTTTCTGAAACACATTTGTTTTTTGTTTTAAAATTCATAAAAATGTACTTTTCGTTTCAGCGTTGTCAAAAATTCCCACCAGTTGTCGCCACTCGGTACTATTTTTTGGTCGCCGCGTCTTTTAAGCAGACGCGGAGCAAAAATATTAATGAGAGGTAAGTGTGAACGAAATATTAAACGTACTCTTTTCAACTACACCAAAAAAACAAACAAAAAACTCGCACTTTTTCTCATTTTGTTTTTTCATCAAACACTTGTCCTTTTTTTTTTTTTCCATTTCATCGACAAAATGGAGGGGGGAAAAACGTAAAAGCAAAATAAAGCAGCCGCCATGTTGTTTTTGTTTTGTTTTGTTTTTTACATTAGTTCACGACATTTGTTTTGTGATCATCATCATCATCAAGAAGTAGAAATCCACCACAAACTTTCACCACTCAACGTCGTCGACGATGAATGGAGCTCTCTAAACAAGCAGTCAAACAAAAAAAGGCAAAATTTCATGTCATCAGTCGCACGTTTCAAGACACAAAAGCGAGGACGTGTCAAATAACGAACAATTTTTTTTCTTCTAAAAATGGTTGTGATCCCGATTCAAATTTCATCCGGAGGTAGAAAAACGTATAACAAAAAACACAAGGATGGTTGATGTCGAAATGCACACAAATATACGTGTGTATATACATATATAGGTATCTATATATATACACACACACACATATGAAATAAAAACGCAGGCGATGTGACTCGATCCGAAAAAAACAAAAAACAAAAATATTGGCAAGGTGATCTGCGAAGTATGTCGGTGATAATGGAAGCGAAAACAGGATTAAGGTTAAAAAAACAAAAACGATGTAAACTATATAGCAATGCAAAAAAAATAAAATAAAATAAAATTAAATTAAAATTTGCACGGTGTATTTTTGTTGTTGCGGTGAAGGGTGACTAGAGAACGAAAAACATTTGGTCAGCTGAATGGTGAAAAATTGTGGACGTCTTGCAAAACATCTCTCGCCAGAGCACACGTCATTTTTAAAAAATTTTCAGTCGAGTTTCTTGGACTCGTTTCGACGATGGATTAGGGAAATCGTCCTCGCGACGCAATTTGGCGAATCGTTACCAATGGCTGTTTTGGTCCCCATTTTTTCCTCAGTTTCGACGAGAGGAAAAAAATAATAGAAAATAAAGATTTCCGGAACCACTCAAACAGGTTTTTTTTAAAAATTATTTCTTTTAACGAGATGCTCTTGCAGTTCATCTTGACGGAGCTCTCTTCGACAAAAAAAAAAAAATAAAATTAATTAATTTGTAAATTTCATTAAAAATTCCGACCACGAAATTCGAATAAATTTCACGGTCTAAAAAAACGTAAATTGCAGATATTTTCTTTTTCTTAAAAAATATTTTATCACTACATATATATATAAAAAAAAAATAATCCAATGATCGATCAGTCAAAGCAAAAATTTTTTTTACATTTCCCCCTTTTGTGCACCGGCTTCATCATCATCATCATCATAGACGATTTCATTTTTGCACCCATAGTGAATGGCGTGATGTGATGCAATGATAGCAAAAAGAAATTCAAGAAAATAAAACAATAAAGCCGACAGAGTAAAAATTGTTAGCTGCTTTTGCTCGAAAAAATAAAACAAACAAAAAAACCTCTTCCATCCGCAAGATGAATCGATTGAACGATGGTGGCGGTGGTTTCGCAGTCGGAAAAACAAACAAACATAAAACAAAAAAATAATAATAATCGTCGTCATCCAGCCGAGGAACCACACAACATCATTGCATCACGCGTCCACCATCGTTGAAAGAAGACGACGACGATGACAATTTAATCAATTAATTAATACAATTCTACTGCGACGTCTCGCACGTGGGTTTCACTTTTCCGTCTCGGACGAGTCTTCCACCTGGTGGTCGTCCACTTTGTGACGCTTCGGACTTAGGGCTTCGCCGCTCTCCAGGCTATCTTCGGAAGGAACTTCGACGTACACCCTCTTGGCGGACATGGCCGCCGAGCAAGCCAGCACGTTGAGTGCCGATTCGTCGCTGCTGTTCGCCATCGATGCCTGAGACTCGTTCAAGGGAACCGATGGCACCATGAATGCTCCCCTGCAACGACACAATCCAATGGACACTTTTGAGTGCTGGTTACAAATGATGACAGTGTTCAACGAGGCTCGAAAAAATAGCCACGTTGAACGCCGGTTTAAACTGTTCATTCTTCTACAATCACGTGGTTTAGCTAAAACTAACATTCTGATCGATTCGCAAAAGTCTGTTGGCACGTAAGACCAGTGTTGACAACACAGAGTGTGTCACCAGATGGGTTCAAGAAAGTAGTTAACAATGTAGCTAAAACTGGCATTACGGTGAAAATCCGCTAAAATTTTGGGGCAAAAAGTACAGCTAGATGTTGCTATATTGTTAGGCAAAAAATCGCTAGATTTTTAGTTAAAACCTCAAAATATACTCCATTTATAAAAAGGTATCTCTAAAAAAGCAGAGTTTTAACAAAATATTCTTACTAAGCGAAAGTAGCGAAATAATTGTCGCTAATAGCTAAAACTTGAAAATTGTCACCAGAAATGCTGAAAAAGTAGCTAGTAGCAAGTTAGCAACACTGCATAGGATCCCCCCCCCCCTTCACGTAATTTCTCACATTTTTTTTCTACATGTTAACCCCAGTTGTAACCCGTTAATCTATATTTTCACTTATTTTTATTTCCACTATTAACTAAAAAACAAAAAATGATGACCCATTTGAACACAAAGTAAAAAATTCATGAATTGCCCGTCATCGATACCCAATCTTTCCATCTATTGCCATATACCACGAAAAATTCAAATACATTGATATTGAGTCAAATGATTCATAAAGAAAAAATACATGCATGCTGTCTTAAATGTCTATATACAAAACAAACAAGAAAGAAATAACATGAAAAATAAAATCAAATAAAATCAAAACTACTACTGAAAAAACCAAACAAATGCTGTGTGATCAGCCATCGTTCGAATCTTCCATGATGTGCAAATAAATGTTGAAAACTCACTGTAATGGATGCTGCTGCAATTGTGTGAATGGATTTTGCAAGTACAAATTGGACGATGGTGTTTGAACTATGACGGGTTGTTGTGTAGGATGAGGCGATACAGCTCGATGACCATCTACGGTGAAAAAAAAACCAAACAGAAATTAAAAACACGAAAAATCAACATAACGATTTTCGTCAATTTTCACGCTCAAACCGTGTGACCGACGACAAACGGAAAAACAAGTCGAAAAAAGTCGCAAAAGAATTATTATCGCACCTTCTCGACGATACAGCTCCTGCCCAGAATTGTTGGCGGGAATTCCATTCATGACGACTGACACAGGTATTGGTTGTATAGGTGTCACCAACATTTTTGGCTTGGAGGACATGGCTACTAACTGCGGTGGTCCCGACATGGGGCTGCACAACATCATGGAATTGCTATTGCCGATGATAGAACCTGAAATGACAAAAACAACAACAGATCGAGTTTCATGAAAATAGCCCACAATACATTTTGTTCATAAAACTTAAAAAAGTTCAACGATTTACCATGACTCATTTTTGGAGATCCTGGAGCAGACTGGCTGACTTTGGGATCGTGAGACATCGGATGACGATATATCACCCCCGTTGTTGACGAAGCCGGAGAACCCAGAGCTGAATCGGGAAGACTCTCGGGGATTGGACTTCCCTCACGTGACAAATTGTCGGGAGTCACGAGACCGCTGAGTCCTATGTGGCTCGGCGAGGCGGGAGCCGACCTACGCAAACAAGAAGAAAGCGCACCAATTTCAATCAACGTCGTTCCTACCTACACCCGACATGACAACGATTTTACGTTTTCAGCTAGTGAAGCTCACCGAGAAGAGAGACCAAATGGCGCCCGAAAGCATGGAACACCGCGTTGCCGCCTCCTACGGAACGCTTGCTCCACGAGTTTTGATTCTGATTGAGGATCGATCCGCCAGAACGATCCTTTGCCAGGTTCTTCTTGGGAACGAGGCACTTTCACGAAATAGCGATTTAGAGATAAATTATGGCGAATAGAATTCTACATGAAACAAAAAAACAAAACAAATGAATAAATATCAAACTCGCAACTCTTTCACTTTAGGCGAAGCTAAATATGAAGAGTGTATGTGAAATAAACGGTGTGTGTTAAAAAGCGGGGCACTACCGTGTTGGACCATTTTTAAAACAACAAAACGTACAAACCTGCCATCCTTTGTCCGCTGTGCGATAATATGGATAGTGCTTGGTGATATACGAGTATATGCCACTGAGAGTGAGCTGCTTCTCTTGCGCCGACGAAATAGCTTGAACGATGAGCTGAGCGTATGAAAATGGAGGTTTTGATTCATCCTTTGGACTAGAGGGGGCGTCGTTCGACACCACGTTGACTGTAGGAGGCTCCAGCTCCACCTCTTTCTCCGCATTGTTGTTGTTATTGTTATTATTGTTGTTGTTGTTGTTGTTGTTAATATTAATATTACTGTTGTTGTTGTTATTGTTATTATTGTTGTTGTTGTTATTAGCCACTACAGCATACGCCGCCGCTACCATATGAAGGTCGGGAGCGATGCTGCGTTTCCCATGATGGCCACCTCGCGGACTGGCTGGACATGAGTTAGCAGCGCTGTAAATAACAAAACAAATTTAACATTAAGATACATATACAAAAAAAACAACAACATTTAAGCACTTAAAGCAATACAAAATAATTCCAAACCCCCCTTCCATACATACAACACCACCACCTCAATGATACTTGTTTTAGCACAACTTCATAGAAATATCAAGAAGTTGGTCGGAATAATGACGTAACTCAAAATAAGTAGCTTTGAGAAAAAGGGGCAAAAAACTTGTGGCACCTTCAAATTTAAGATTGATGACAAAAATTCCTGTCAACACTCATTAGTTATAGAAAGAAAATGAACAACATCTGTTTAACTTTTAGTTAGACAGGCCTCAAAATTACAAACCAATTTAAAAATGCAAAGACGCAGCCGTTATTCCAAATATCGTGCTGATTTATGAATGCATTTATGCCGTTTTTACCAAAGATTAGTATCTTTTTCATTGTTTCGAAAGGGATGAAAGCGAGCAAGTGAGACGACAAAAAGAAAGAAATCACAAAAAAAATTTCAGATTTTAACAGTGGCGTTCCATAGTCTTGCTCCAAAAACAAATTCGTAAGGGACAATTACAGGCAACCCCCATGTCTACAAAATATACTCATTATTTTGTAGACAATGCAATCAGATGTTGTGCCGTTATTGCTCAAAAGTGGTGCAACACCACCTGGTGACCATTATTGGAACCTAAAAATAAATCTAATAACGTACTTTATCAATTCTAACATATTAGAATTTTATTTTTTTACTAAACATACAAATCTGTATGAAATCGTGATTAAGAACCGTCGTCAAGCTGATAGATTGGAAGATTGTGAAAAGCATAGATTTGTCACCAATTTTGGATTTTCATTAAAATAAAACACCATAGAAACAGCCTTCTAGGTTTTTTGGATGACTGTGTGTAATCTAATAGAACACCACTGTATAGCAACATTTGTCTCGCTATCAACATGTTTCCCAGACGACTCGGGGTTCCATGACAATGTTCGTGGGCAATGATACAATTTTTGGATTAAAGAAAATAACAAAATAAAAAACACCCAGATTTTTCCATCTCGACGACTACAAAGTGTCACATTTTTTGAAGGTCATCTTACCAATTATGAACTAAGAGTAAAATTATCAACATCTTGATTTTTGTTGCTGATAAAACGCTACAGCAACAACTTTTACCCTTTATTTTTTTTTCCTCCTCCTGTTTTCGAAGGCTCAAAAAATCAAGAGTTGTGGTGCAAATTTTACACTACACTAGTGAGCAAAAAAAAAATTTGTCCGGCATAAACAAAGTTCCGTGACAATGTTTCAGGGGTATGCCCATTTACAGTTTGGGCTTGTAAGGTCACCGAAAGCTAAAAAAAAATGTTCCATTAAAAGCATACCATTAGCCAATACGCTAAAGCCTATTTAATCTGGGACTTGTAACATTTTCCTAATGAGTAAAAAAAATAACAAGACATTGTAAACAAACTTCACATACTAACATTGTTTTTTCACTGCATACTTTGATGTATATAGAAGTACATCCAAAATATTGAATTCTTCAGAATTAAGAGGTGAGAGCGACTCCCAACCCCAGGGTCCTCTTTAGATTTTTAAAGTCACTGCAAGCTATAAGAATGTCCCATGAATGGACAGTTAACCAGCCATGTCAACACCCTATGCACTTATACAACAAATGACAATGCCCTAGTGTCACCATTTAATGAAAATTTCGATGTTTGAGATTTTGAAGGGAAATTTCCATGTACGAGGTTTTACAATTGAAGAGCTACAGACAATATAAATGGTGAGCCAAATTTTTTTAAATTGTTCAGGAAAGCCGTTTTTCTGGTGACAGACACTCCATAGACTAGAGTACCAAACCGAGCAACAAGATGTTTCTCTGCTTGCGGCTTGCCATTATATCGCCCAAAGCTCATCAATTCATTTCAAGATTTGCATTGACAGTAACCCTCGTCAACAGAAAACCCCTATAACTTCATATTTATTGTCTTTTGTTTTATTAATAAAAAATGTTATCATTTTCCTATATCTGGCATCTGACACCCAACATAATCAGGAAAATTCATACTACTACTACTGGCTTTTATCAACTGCAAGGACAATACTTTGATAAGAAGCAAAAAAACATCAACAGCGATTCATTGTGTGATTTGCATTGTTTGTTGTTTTATGTGTGACAAGCAGCTTACATAACCATTTATTTATTTATTTAAGACGTTTGCGTTGTTGCTGAACGATTCGAGTCTAGAGCTAATCTCTCTTTCTCTCCCAGAGACAAGACATCATCATCCGGGGTGCAAAGATGAAATCAAATCAATCTGCGCTGACAGTCGCGACTTAATCCCAACGTGGCACTCAATTTACCTGATGGTTCCCGTCGGTGAAGGAAAAGGACTCGAGATGACTTCCGGATCAGGGATGCTTATTCGCAATGGCGGGAAGGGTCTCCTCTTCGGAGGACTCGGGATTCCACCCAACCCCGGTGGATTCGACTCGTCCACCAGTGACTGGAAAACAATCTTGATGTTGGTGCTTGGAAATCGGAACACACACCTGAAACACACGGACAAGGAGAGAAATGAGACATTATTTATCATCACTGTCATCATCATTCATTGTTCTCTTTCCACCCATTGTTCTTCGCGTCACTGCGAGAAACAACAACGTTTATACGATATTTTCGCTCAAAGCCTGACGAAAAAAAAAATAAATAAATAATTACAGCAATGAAAAAGAAAATCTATTTCATTTATGAGCATTACTAAAAACAAAAAAGTCATCGCTACTGCAACTCAGAAGACGCAGAAAAAATGTATGTTCCACGCCCGAAAAAAACAAAACAAATTTGGTCCGAATCGAAAATTGCATATACAGCACCAGAATTTCCCATAATATGGAAAACTTCAGTGTTCAGTCACCCATGCATTTTCAAGCGATTTGACCATGACATATTATACTAAAGTATAATAAAATGTCATGATTCGACTGAAAACATGCCGAATTCATTGGAAATAGATTTATTAAAAATGAGCAGAACTTAGTGCGAAACGCACATTTTAGAGCTATTGAAAACATGCCAAATTCAGAACACAAATTCGCATAACAGCGAAATCTTTTCTTTTATAACAAAAACGAGCACCTGGAAGGGTATATCCCTTGTCACGTATCAGAAGAATCACACGGCTTGCATTAATCGAGGATCTCTCGTAATTAAAACGTCGTTTTACCATTCCACTTCTATCAAGAACTAATAACCACTGATTAAAGGTTATAAAAAATATGGTGAAACTTGCTTAAAATGTTGAAGAGCATCTTAAGCACGTCCCAATTCTCATGTTAATAGATGGGACAAGTCAGGATAGCAAAAATCTTTAATCGAGCAACACAGGAACATGTTACCAACAGAACTCCAGCAATCTTATTGCATTTAACGAAGCAAACTTCCTACAAAAACAACCTTTCCACAATGCACCTTCAATCCCTGAAGGCACTTGCAAGACTACTCAAGTGCCATTTGGAAAAAGAAGAAACAAGAACTCCTGTGTCAATTTGGCCAGCAATAAAATGAACTTGTAGTAGGTAGGCATGTAAGCATCCAATTCTCTTGCAAAGTCAAAATATCTCAAAGAAGACCTTCCTGCTACAGTTCAAGTTCACTGCACTTGCTACTGGTAACACGTTACTCGAATCATTCTGTCTTGGCCAATCCGAAGAAAAAAAAACAACAACCCCAGTGTACTCTAGTTTAGGATAGAAGACAGCAGTTCCGACCGACCGCCCTCCTGATGACATTCAATGTCTACTGAAATAGAAATCTGCTGTTTTGACTGTCATGCTGAGCTTTACACATTTTCCCAAGGCTGCTGACCGCAGAACACGATAGGGTGTTGTTCCATTGACAAATTGCCTAAGCGTAATAAGCCACATCTTTACCACATCCACCAGTGGCTACTGGTGGATCATCAGACAAAAAAAGTAATTCTTCTTTGCAAATTAAATGCACAACCACTGTACACGACAAACAAACCAATTCCTTACGACGATGTACTCTTAATCTTGATCAATTGAAGGGGGGGGGAGGCAAGTATCAATCGTCTTGATCCAAGTGCTCCAAAAAAGGACCAGTTGCATCAGGCACTTCCAACTGTTATATCATAGTGTTATTGAAACAAAATGTTGGCAATAACAAATATGAGACTTCGTCGTATTATAAGTGTAATTCAGTATAAAATTAGGTGTAGTACTGGTGAATCCATTAAGTCTAGACAATTGAGTTTTGGATATTCATAGTCAAGTCTGCAATGCAGGTCCACCAGACAAACAGTCTGGTTTGATGCAGTCAACTCAACACCAACTTCATAAAATTCAAATTTCTGTTTTACTAACAATTTCACAGGCGATAAGAGAATAGTAAAAGAATTATAAGAGAGTAGTAAATAATAAGAGAATTCAGGATAAAAGAGACCCGAACAACTTTCCATGCACAGTCACCGTCACATCATTGCATTATTTCACTCTGTCCCGAAAGTCACCTAACTTTGTCTGGTGAATGATAAACTGGCATCATTAACTTCGGTGATGAAAAGGAAAAGACAAGTTACCGGTGGCCAAGTTATCTAACTCATCTTACAATTGGCAACATTTTCTCCTCAACACTTCAGAATTCACAGTTTCCGAGCGAAACAAGTTTGCAATTCGATACATTATAACAACTGGAAAAACATGCTATCACATATACGAGCAAAAATGTAACCATGAATACATGCTGGATATACACTGAAAAACCGCCATTTTCTCCCCTGCTAGCAATAAACTACAGTTAGCCACGAAGATGAAGACAGTGCCATTCTGGCAGTTCATCCTGCCGAATTTTCAAGACTCATAGCTTTTCATAGAAGAATTCACGTTCATTTCTGCTGCAGCCTGAGACCAAAAATAAAAGGCGCGTGCCACCTCTTCAAAGTGCAAGAGTTTTTGAAAAAAAATACCTTCTCCTCTGGCCAACTCGATAAACTTGACCGTGAACGGTTACGTTTTGGTTCAAGGTCCACTGTTCTTGAAACACTACCAGAAAACTAAATAGTTATTAAAACGTTACCGAAAATCACCAGACACTTGTAAATAAAGACACATAAAACTGCTAATCCTCATTTAAACACGCTTTTCGCAGACATCTCTTGTGTAACAAGAGACAACACCTATCAGGTATCTTTTTTTTTTTCACACACGATTTTGTTTTACAAACCAACACACACAACCAGTATATTTTCTCAGTAATCCCGAATCAACGAAATATCGACATCAAACTAAACCGAACATGAAATTTTCATTTCTTGCTTCTTCCTCCCACCTATATATGTATATATATTTTTTTAAGGGCTACGAATCCCACCAATCGATACGCAGAGGCATTATTCTTCAACCACGACAATATGATGGAAACTCACTGAACTTTCCCAAATTGAACTTTGGTTGATATTCTCCGTTTACACAATATGCCAATAGGATAACAACAACAACGAGTAAAAACAAAACATGCCAAGCAACTCGTTTATTACCTTTAACATTTTTAGTATTCAGAGTGGACCGAAACCGGATCAATCTTTACACTTATC